>VDFB02121463.1:0-21074 GCA_007258455.2 Sequoia sempervirens | reverse complement strand
AAACTAGATGATCTTCAAAATATCACTACACAAGAAAGTTTTCCAAAAGTTTAGGATGTTCTAGCAGTTGTCTAAGAATAATGATCATGTATCTATTTGTTGTTAGAAATGTTGTCATTGATGTTAAAGTTATGTCAAGAAGCATTGATGGAATAATATGTCTTTGATGATATCATTGTTGGTATAATGTTACAAAGACGTGGAGAGGGCCGAGCAAGAACCTTCAAAATATGTCTTTGATGATATCATTGTTGGTATAATGTCACAAAGACGTGGAGAGGGCCGAACAAGAATCTTCAAAATAATCAACATGCTGGCTTCAAACAGAGTTATGAAGGACTTCACATTCAGATTCACATTATTCAAAAGACGTCGATGTTAAGGTAACACACTCAGATTCAGATTCACATCATTCAAAAGACGTTGATGTTAAGGCTTCACATTCAGTTTCAGATTCACAAGAGGGTTATGAAGGACTTCGATTAACAGATTTAGTTTCAAGAGTACGAACTGGAAAGAAAGATTGAAGATCACGTAATGCATCTCCAAAGAAAAATTCTGTTCGACATACAATCAATTTGTTCGATTTCAATTATGATGAAGTATTATGTTCGAATGACTTTAATTTGAATAACTTTAATTCATGCTATTTTAAATCACGTCTCTAACAGATTTTGATATCTCTTGTTAAGTAAAGGAGCGACTAATCACAAAAGTTCAAATTTGATTAGTCAAAAGATGCGTGTCTACTCAGAAAGGACGTATCTCAACAGGACGGGTTTTGTCAAAGCGCGGGTTATGGAGTGACGCGTTGAGTTATCAAAGATGACTTTTCAAACAAAAGACATATCAAACTTGAGTAAAGGAACACGTCCCTTAACATATGTATACGTATTTGTTTAAAAAGACACAGATAATAATCTGAAGAGAGCGATTATCTCTAAATAGAAGTTTAAGAAGAATTTAGTCTTGATTGCAAACAAAAAATTAATTAAATCAAGAGAAATCAATTTAGCAAAGAGGTATATCAAAAAAAAAAAAAAGGGTGTGACTAAAACATGAAGAGGCAAAAGTTGTGATTATCAATAGTTGCAATCCTTGAGTAACCTATATATTTGACATCCCATTCAAGGCTGCTGTGTGGTTGTTAGAGGATTTGCAGATCAGTTAAGTGTCCCATCTCTTTGTGTGGGCTTAGGGTGATATCATTTATCACATAGAGCAGATTGGAGAGCTAGGATTGTAAAGAACAGATTGAAGGCAGTCTTACATCCATCAAGTCAAAGTTTGATACTTTGCATTAGGGGTTGGTGCTCCTTGTAGGTAGGTGCCTACTAAATCTGTAAAGGTCTAGGTGTTCCTTGTAGGCTACATTCTACTAAATCATCTTTTTGTAAATCTGTAGGTTGGTGCCTACTTTGAAAAATATTATTTCAATAAAGTTGTGTCAACTTGGAGAAATTGGTTCATATTAAAAAGGGTTGATTGTAATAAGTTTGAAAAGATTAAGAAATAAAAGTTGTGAGTGATTTACTGATTCACCCCTCCCCCTCTCAGTAAATCTTTGTACTCTTCATTTGTTGATGATATCATGATTTGTTGATAAACATGAAAGAAATTATAGTAAATTTGTGCTTGTTGTATGTAGAATTTTAGAAGATTATTTGAAGGTCTCAAAAATTGTTCTTCGCATGCCTCTGTATACAATTTTAAAGCCACAATCTTTAGATGAATCTAAGTTTTATGAGAAAACAAGTTTGACAAGAATTTTCTTGGTTGCAAGGTCATCATCTAGTGTAGATTTTTCAGCTCCCATTTATATTAGAGTGGTGCAGTGAAAACATGGTGGTGAGTTCAATTTTCAAATAAGGTAGTCCTTAGGAAAGTTAGAATTTGGAAGAACAAAAATACAATGCCAAGTTGGACATGTCTAAGGAGTGTTGGAAGAGATAGAAAATCATCAAGAAAAGGATTTTAAAAATGAGAAAGGTGAAATCTATACAACAAATAGAGGAATGGAGAAGGCTTTACATGAACTACATTAACACACTTCAACAAAAGTTGTATAGTTTAAAGAAACTATTTCATTAGACAATGTTGGTGTTTCAATTCGCACCTCTGGAATGCAGATTAGAAACAAACAACTATGCACAAATTAATTGCTCCTCAAATTAGGAGGGGAAGCTTCCTCTTCGCTGATGATGCTTAAAGAAAGTAAACTAAACTATTTGCCAATCTTTTTGTTCTCATCTAAGAGCACAAGGTTATAAAACTCTTTGCATTGTAGCTGAGGTTTTCCCTTTTTAGAACTTCAACTACAACTAGGCCTACTCTAATGACGCTTCTAGCAACTCAAGTAGACTTGGAGCTTTTGAGTTAGAATTAAATGAGGAATGATTCAACACAAAAACTCACATAAAATCTCCTCCAACGCACCCCTGCAGACTCATTGTACTTTTAGATGCAAGTTGAAATAAAGATTATATAAGCAAAACACATAAAACAAAACCTGAGACAGTAGATCAAAGCAAAGTAAGCATAAGATTTCCTTTCTCAAATTTCTGATAATGATTACACTTCTATGATAGCAAGTTTGTAGCAATAATAGGCTTATAGTTTAGCAATCAAACCAGATTACACTTGACACAAATTACACATGAACTAAACAATAACTTTCAGCAAAAGGCAGGCATGCAAGCTTGTTCTTACACCAAGTGAACAAACACTGAATAACAACTTGCAAACAAAAGTAGCTTCAGCAATTTGTTATCACAATAATAGTTTCAGGAAAAT
Source organism: Sequoia sempervirens (assembly GCA_007258455.2). Classification (NCBI taxonomy): domain Eukaryota; kingdom Viridiplantae; phylum Streptophyta; class Pinopsida; order Cupressales; family Cupressaceae; genus Sequoia; species Sequoia sempervirens. The sequence goes on along the minus strand of VDFB02121463.1, from coordinate 18,281 downwards.
GGGCAAGGCCGCCCTTATTTATATACAAACAAGGAGTAGAGAACCCTAAAATCTTCTTGCTTTGACAACTAGACTTGCCAACTCGCAAGCTTTATTTCGAAAACTAAAACATGACAACTAACTAACAACCTACTAAAAACAAAAAGCAGGGAAAGTTCCAACTATACAATTGAATTTTCTATTTCACAAAGAATAGATAAGCATGAATGAGAATAGCAAGTTAAAATTAGAAAAGGCATCAAGTTAACTATTGTTTTTTAGTTCTATTCTTGGAAATTTTCACTGCCCCAATAAGGTGCTGATTTTTCTCCAAAAAGCAGATTGCCGGAAAAAGCTGAGGTTTGGGTTTTGTAGACAACCACATTTTGAAGAGACCCAGTTCGTCAAATTTTGAAAAAGCTGAGGGCTTCACGAAAAAGTGCCGAAAAAGCAATTTTTTGGAAATATAAAATTTTCCAATCTTCAAGAGGAACAAAAAGCAAATGGACCCATATCGATAAAAAATTAAAAAGCTAACCACCTGTTTTTGAAATGTGATGCGCTAGAAGATTGGATGATGAAAAAGCGTGCCTCTATGCTTCCCAATCCCGAATCCCTAAAGAACACTGAAAAAACACTCCATTTGAGCTTCCGAATCTTGATGAGAAGAAAAAGGTACTTTTCTTCTTCTAGATACCAACCTGCAAAATATGAAGAATAAATGCCAAAAGCCTTCTTAAATGGAATTCGAGGATGAAAAGGTGCTTTTTTCTTCAAGCTTTAAAACTTTGAAGCTAATCCAGAGCCAACAACATTGAATGTGGACACTGTTTTGAATGAAAATTAAAAAGTTTCTAAGGCATTGATTCTTGGGTGAGCTGACTGGGCAGGGGTAACTAGTATTTCTAGTGTTAGACAAATTTTCACCATTTTCAAGTTTTTCCAATTCCCCTTTGTCGTTCTCTGTTAGTTGAGCATTTTTTGCATTTGATCAATCTGTGTAGCGTTGAGACCTTGATTTTGACACCTGGCAGTTAATCATCCTCCATTGATGACTTTGGAGCTCCTATTTTAGCTTCTGAGAAAGCATAATAGACCTACCAGAGAAAAAACTGATCATTTGACAATTCTAACTGGTCCATATTGATGAGGAAGTATTTTCAACCAATCAAAATTAGTTTGAACCTTGGAAACATAAATTCTATTTTTAGCAACTTTCTATTTTTAGAAAATTTTGCCAATATCCGTTTGAGAAGAAACCTAGAAAAACCTTGAAAAAGTCTATTTTTAGAAACTTTCTAAAAATAAAAACTCTCCTAAAAAGTAGGGTCGAAAAACTAAGATTTGGGTTTTGTAGATGACTTCATTCCGAAGAGACCAAGATTGTTAGATTATGAAATTTTTGAGTTTTTTTGACCAACATGCGTGACATGCAAATTTTTATTTTTTGAATTTTTTTTTTTGACAATTTCTACAAGACTTTGACCATTTTTACAAAATGCCTTAATGAAGCAAAAATTTTAATTTTGGGTACAATAGACAACGAAATGAGGACATGGATTTGCCAACTCTCAAGGATGATTTGGGATCTTGGTATTATAGAGATTGTCATTCAGGAAGTGTTAAAGTTGTTGAAGTTGCATTTCTTGAGGACAAACAATTTTGAGAAGCGCTTTATTGTCATGTCCCTCTTTCCAATTAAGTTAATTTGGAACATATTTCTTTGTTTCCCATGGGCTAAGGGGATAAGTTAGGGAAACTATTAATATTAATATTTTAAGTTGGGTGCAATAACTTTATTTTTTAAGAACAAATTAAATATTATTATTTTAATAAAGTGACCATCTAAATGGGACATCATAAGACCTCATGTAATAATTAATTTAAAAAGCGTTTTTAAACACTTTTGGAGGGAATTTAGGGTGGGAAAAGGAAATTCAAATTTAAGGGGGGCAAAAGGACTTTATAAAGGGAGGGCAAATGGATCATCCATGTTTTGTAATCAAATTCTTTTCCAAGCACTTGTGTTCATCTTCTCATCCAAAGACTAAAGCCCTCAGTGTGTCAGAATTTAGAAGACGGAACCCTTGTTATTCAAATGAGGTGATTCCATTTGGGGATCACATAAGCACCAAACATTGCAAGTTTAGTTCTAGGTTTGGACACATAAGGAGCATTTTTGGAGTATTTATTTTGTGGCAAAGGTTGCTGGCAAGTTTTAGATCTGATTACAAGGAAAATTGCTGAGTCTCAATGTGGTGTGTTTATTTCAGCATTTAAGTTTGCTACACTGTCGTTACAGTTCCCCATTGCTGTGATATAAGTATTTACTTTAGTATTTCAGTTGGATTTTGGTTTTGGTTTGTAGTGGCGATTATTGTGAGTGTTCAGATTTTTTTATATATTCAATTGTGGTGCAACCACTTCATTGTAATAAGTGATATCAATAAAGGGGTTTGTTCAATCATAAATACCATCAGCTTATAGAGGCATCTTTTTTTCTATACCTAGGCAGCTTACTTTTGAGTTATTTCAATGTGATTTGATAATATATTTCAGTCATGTTGATGTGTTTTTTGTGACCGCACCAACACAGAATAAAGTCGCCAACGGCCACCCTATTCTCTCTTGATCAAAGTATCTAGCATGCTAAGATTGCGAGAGAGTTCGTGCGTTCAACTCCAAGGTTCCTTCAGTGCGAATAGTCTCAGTTGGCTCGATGTGATTTGCTGGTATTTCAAGGGGACTTACGGAATTGTTCAACAACAGAGGAAGGGGTTTTCACAATTCGACAGATTTATCAATGAAGCATGGGTTTCCTATTCTAACTAGAAAGTACTGAATTTAAAGTGGCTGGAGGGTTTAGAGAGTCAAAATCTATTCTAAGTGCGGGATATGGAGCTCAACTTCAGCAAACATCAACTGGACTTCGCTTTGCCTCGCGTCAGACAACTTCCACGGTGTCGGTGCAATCTTCAAGGGAGGTGACTAAAGATATTCAAACCACCACTTTGACATGAAGATACCATTACAACGACGCATACCATCATTCAAACTGTGATTGAAGTTAGGCCCACAATGTTTCCAGTTGACCACACAAGGCGAACACACCGTCAATGAGCCCGCTAGTGGTATGGATAAGCGAAGCTTGCTTAGATCAAACACCACACTCCATTATGACTATCTACTTTCATGAAATGAAATTTACCTGACTTTAAGCTACTATTCGAATCAGAACGACGAAGAAACCTTGCTAGCTACTCACAACAAAAGACGAAATTCACCATCAATGAAAACTCTTTTTATTGAGAGAGTATTCACAACAATTTCTTACAAAGTTTTCAAAGGGAAAACTTTCCCTCTTCTTCAAACTATCCTATCAATCTATACTAAGCTACCTCTAAGCTATTACCTAGCTGTCTCTCTGTTCTCTAATGACCTAATGTCTAATCTCATACAAATGAGGGGGGGTGCCCCTTTTATAGCTAGCCAAGTCCAATGGACGGCTCAGATTACAATCAGATGGAAGGCTCAGATCAAGCCACATAAGCCCTAACCCTAAAATCCGCCACTAAGAAGAGGGGTAATAAATGACCAATTAATGTCCACCATCTTCTAGAAGATTCCTGTCTGCAAACGTGTTCACACTGTTTTTGTTTTTCTTCTCGACTACGAATTGGATGAGTCTGATCATCATGGCTTCTATTTCTTGGACTGGTATGGCAAGTACGTTCTCGATCTGACTTCAAGGCGGCAACTTCTTTCCCCTGCTCGATGATGATTTTCCTCCTTGATGTTGTTCTTCAACTTTGAAGTACTTGATGGTGACCATTAACGCTTGGGTTTCCATTTTTTTCTCCATCCTGAGCTTTGAAAACATTTCTTCTTTGCCACCTGAGTTGGGCACATACTAGGTCTCAACACTTAGCTATTTTCTCCAAGTATTCGCCCCATCTCCCCAAGTCATCATGCCTTGGCCTCGGTGTTCACCCTGCAAAACAAGCAAGGAGAAGAGCGTCAGAACACTTCATCATATAAACTCACCTTACTTGATTTTCATGCTTTAACTTCCAAGGTCTAAGTGATCTTTGGATCTGATAGGGTTCATCGTTTTTCTCTAGCCAACTTTTCCTTCTTTACAACCTTTCATCATGGGCGCATATCACCCTGATATTCAAGTTTCACTTCATCTCCAAATTCTTCATGCCTTAGCCAAATTTCCATCTTGTACTCTGCTTCCTATGTACCTTGAAGTTGTGCCTTAGAAACTTTATACAACTTGATGGCACGTTTAGAGGGTGTTGTTTGATTCCTCTCTGTCTTAGAAAATTTTCCAACCAGCATGATACCCCCTTTTTGCCTTAGCCAAATTTCCAACCCATTTGCCTTAGAAATAATTTATTTCCTCTAGAAAATTCATCAACCAGGCCCCTGAGTAAAATATCCATCTTAAAGTCTCCGGCAGGGCGTGAAGAATTTCAAAATCATATCCTTGTTGAAGATATTCAGTACCCAGAAGGAAATTCTTCCCAGAAGACATCAAATTCATGTGTCTACAAACGAAGGGGTACTTTTTTTTTATTTTTTATTTTCTACCTTTGAAAAAGATTTCTCACCAAAGTCTATTCTTACTTCTCATTTAGCCGTACTTGAGGTGGAGTCGTCCCAAGCGCACTTGGAGGTGTCAACTTCTAGTCTCAACGCCTTAGTAACATTTCCTACCCTTCTCAAGGTCCAGGCGCATATAGAGTAGTGAACTTTCAGTTTTGATGCCTTAGAAAAATTTCTAACTCTTCCCATTAGCTTGGGCGCAAATGAGGGGTCATCCTTCAAGTTACAATCACTTAGAAACTTCTAACTCCTCCAAAGTTGGGCGCATATGGAGGTCCTTCAAGTTTAAATGCCTTAGAAATTTTTAATATTCTTGTCTTCAAGGCTGGGCGCATTTGAAACTTAGAATATTCTCTATCTCCACATCACGATTTAGGTGCATCTCCACCCTTGAGCTTTCAATTTTCAACACTTAGGCATTTTCTTACCTCCCCCTCAAGCTTGGGCGCATTTAGGAGGTTGTACTTCTAGTTTCATTGCCTTAGACAAATTTCTTCTTCACCTTGTCATCTTGGGCGCTTCTAGGGTGTTGTGGTTTCAATTTCCATGCCTTAGAATTTTTTATGACTCCTCTCTCAAGGTAAAGCGCATTCAAGAGGTGGCACTTCAACTTTCAAACACTTAGAAAATTTTCCAACTCCTTCTCCAAGTATCTCTTTCTTCAAGGGCGCATATAGGGGTCTGACCTTCAATTTTCACCACTTAGAAACCTTTTCCATCTCCCCTCTTGAGCTGGGCGCATTTGAGGGTATCTACCTTCAATTCTAATGCCTTAGAAAGATTTTGAGTCACCTTCTTTCCTCTAGGCGCATTTGGACCATTCAACTTTCATTTTTCACACTTAGAAAATTTCCCAATGCTTCTTCAAGTGTAGACGCATTCACCACCCTGAGGTTCCATTTTCCATCACTTAGAAATTAATCCAACCTCTTGTCCAAGTCAGGGAGCATTCATGGACCTCTACTTTCAATTTTCAAGACTTAGAAAATTTTTAAGCTCTTCTTCTCAACTTGGGCACATTTGGCAAGGGTTACTTCCACTTTTATTGCCTTAGAAAATTTCCAACTCAACCTCTTGGCATTTGGGTGCATTTCATCCCTCTTACTTCCAATTTGTGACACTTAGAAAGTTTGCTAACCTTTTCCTCTTAGTCAAGGCGCATTTGGGGGTATGGGCTTCCAATTTTCTTGCCTTAGACAATTTTCTTTTGTCTCCAAGCTAAGGCGCATATGACTAGGCCTACTTCAAGTTTCAAACACTTAGAAGAATTTTGAGGTTCTTCTTCTCAAGCTAAGGCGCATTTCAGCAGTTGAGCTTCAAGTTTCAATGCCTTAGCAAAATTTTCATCCACTTTCCTTTACCTTGGGCGCTTTTGGGGGGTCAAGCTTCCAGTTTCAAACACTTCGAATTTTTTTATGACTCCTCTTAAGCTAAGGCGCATTTCAGTAGTTGAGCTTCAAGTTTCAATGCCTTAGCAAAATTTTCATCCATTTGTTTGCTCCTTGAGGTGCATTTGGGAGGCTGAGCTTTCATTTTTTTCAGACTTAGATGAATTTTTCATGGCTCTTCAAGCATCTGGAGCGGATTTTGATGCCGAAGCTTTGAGCTTATCAGACTTGGATGAATTTCAAAGCTTTCGTCTGATTTGAAGTGGTTTGTTCATGTTGCCTTCGACTTGCCCTAGCTTTCTATTTTTAGAAAGTTTCTCAAATTTTGCATTTTAAGCTGATTTCTAGCTCCGAAAAGCTTGATTTTCACTTTATCTCGAACCTCGTGATGTGATTGAGCTGCTGGCGTCCGATGCCTGCCTATACTTGCTATTTTTAGCAACTTACTAAAAATAGGAACTGCTCAGAATGAGCTCAAACTTTGCGTGCTAATTGCCTGAGGGATGTCGATCGTGGCTGGATACTGCTTCTGCATGAATGTCATGTTTCGCCCTAGATTTTAGGAAACCCTAATTCCTCATCACAGGCCTACTAAAAATAGTAAGTGCTTGATTTTTGAATCTCTGCAACTCCGTTTGGTCTGAAATTTGGGCCATGGGGTCCTCATCACTTGTTTGACCTGTTCATACTGATGCCTCATGCTGACCTGCTATTTATAGCATGTTTCTGGAGGTGGTTTACTATTTATAGCAACTGCTTGATTTCGAGACTTCCACAACTCTGTTTAACTTGAAATTTGAATGCCGTGACCCTCATCAGTAGACTTGCCCGTTCACACTGGCACTTGCTGCTGATTTACTATTTATAGCCTGTTCCAAACGTGGCTTACTATAAATAGTAAGTGCCCCGATTGCCTTCAAAATTTATCAGCGAACTCTTTGAAAGATGTTGATCGCGATAGGATACCTTGGTTTTTGGAAATTTTGGCATTTGACCCCTCATTTTGGTTCCCGAAGCTCGAAACCCCAATTCGTCTTGCATGTGCCTCAAATGACCTCCGTTTAACTCCGTTTCTGTTGCATGTCACTGTGTTCATGATTCCGAAGTGCTGGGCAGCTGTCGGAGTGGTACTGCTAAAAATAGTAAACGTCTAAAAAAGGTGACTCATCAGTTGTCGGATGAATTTGCATGTCACACTGCCCGGGAGATTTTGAAAAACCCAGAAAAATCATCAACATGTGAGCATTGGCTAAAAATGGCAGGTTTCTGAAAGGTGACCAACTCTGCTTGCATGTTACCTCGTTGCGAAGCTCTTGGAAAACCTAGAAAGATTATGCTGACATGCGCTGAAAAATCTTGCATGCAAACCCTAAAAATGGACTTCAAAGGCAGGACTGCTAAAAATAGCAAGTTGTCCATTTCAGCTCAAATTTGGCAGGTAGGTAGCTTGCAGTGTTCTAAGTGCAATGCAGTCGTCGGAATTTGAAAATCCCAAGGAAATAGGCCCCAAATTGGTACTTACTAAAAATAGCAAGTTGTCGGAATTCATTGAAATTTTGCTGGGGACCTTCTCGAAGCCATCTGACAACAATGTTAATCTCAAATTTCAATTGCCAAACTTGATTTGACCTCAAACTGACGTGAAGGAATCAAATCCTAATTCTCAGACCTAGCCAAAATTTCAATCCAGACGGGCACATCCCCAGAGAGATAGACAAAACAAGAGAGAGACAACAGGAAAAGAAACTAAAAATCAAGCCAAAAGTCCGAAACGAAGCAAAAATTAGGGGGGGCCCATTTGCAATGGGGCGATGTGTGAAAAAGGTCACAACAAGTCAGATCTTGATTGCAGTTTCTAACTTTTTATTTTCAATTCAAATATTCTATGCATTGGTATTTTCCCATGTATTGCATTTGTAAAACACACTCTTCTAGTACAGAAAAACCACATATAATAATAGCTATTTAAACCATAAGAGAATGATATATTCTAATAGTTACATAAACAATCTAGTTGGCTTGGTAGAAAGAGAACTAATAAAAATTGCAGAAATTTCCACAAACTAACCAACAAATCCATCCCCTTGTCAAGCCAGCTTAGCAAAAGGGTCACAAAGCCACATCATCCTTACATACCAACAAGAGCTTTGGCTTCAATAAAGATCTGAGAACAATTCTAGACTTCCCACTTTTCAAAATAAGAGGAAGATGGTGGGAATAACAAATTTCCAGACTTTCCTCCCTCATCACCAATCACAAATTTCCCAAACATGATGTCATGTCTTGACTATACATATATAATCTACATTAATCTTTAATAGGGTCTCCCATAGAACTTGCAACTACTCCATATTTTGCTAGAGTTGAGGCATCACATCATTCTCAAGATTCTCTAATCAAACTGAGATCATCATTTGGGAGGATTCTATTGGGAATCCATTATCTAGACACAAACACCTAGGCTTACAATTGTTGGATGAAATCCTCAATGATAGGCACCTTAGTTTAAACAACATTGAAATTGGTGATTCTCTCTTCTCCCTAACACCTAGTTCAGAAAATTTAGGGAGGACTGCAACTCTTTAAGGAAATTTCCCATATGAATTTCCTCTCCTAGAGGTAGCCATACTTAGTGCCAACATTTTGGTGCTTTGAGGCTAGCTTACTCTTACTTTTTATCGGCATCTCTATTGATAGACCACCTCCTTTCATGTATTCCTTAGACACTCCTACTCAAATCCTTACTTCAAAGGAAAGCATCACTAGAGTTGTTAGAGAGAACATTTGTTATGTCCTATTTTATTCCTAAATGTCTACAACCTAGGTTTCAAACGAAATCAATAAAGATAATTAATATTACAGCATTGAATAAAAAGTAAGTTGTGAAGAATAGTCAACGAACATACAAAGAGTTGTAACTATCGAGGTGGAGAAGTGACTCCCTGAATCATGAGATATAAAAGGGAGAGCATTTCATTTGAAAAGACATTGATAACATCATTCAATCAATCCATTAAGAATAAATATGATGTGACTCCTAATGTGAAAGTTTATGACTCTTAATGTGAAAGTTTGTGACTCTTTCAAGTATGAAAGGTTGTGACTCCCTTAATAATAAGATATAAAAGGGAGATCATTTCCTTATGGAGAAGGCATGAATCAAGTGGATTGGAAGGAAGGAAAATAAGAAATTGGAATATAAGAGATGTTTTGGAAATCAATGTTATTTTTAGCAAGAATATTATTGGGAAGTAAGTTTTAAAGTATAAATTAGGAATAACTATGTTTATGACCCAAATGCATTCCGATCCCTTTTTATATTCAATGGCTGCTGCCTTTCTGAATGCAGATGATTACTTAGTTTCTGATCTCTTTCTTACTCACTTTCACATATATTCCTTCGTTATATCTGCTGAAATTCCAAATGATATTACATTCCTTTTTTTTTATTGACTTCCCAATGATTCCTATTCATCACTTCCTTTTATATCTTCTTTCCTTTGTGAAGAGATGCAAATCTTCAATAGAGACAACCTTCTAAAAGGACATGACTTTATATTAACCTTGATCGCTGCCCTTAACTTCTCCTTAATTGCTGCCTTCATAAATTTAATCGCTGCCTTAATAGTTGGAAACACTACTCATTAATCATCACTGCTCAAATTATATTTTCTGCTCCATATTATAATCATATTCACTGCTCCATATGAATTGCCTATAATTCCTGTTGTGACTTTTTCACACATCACCCCATTCAAAATGGGGACCCCCTAATTTTTGCTCCGTTCGGGTCTTTTGGCTTTGTTTTTCTGTTGTCTCTCTTTGTCTCTTGTATCTTTTCGTGGATGTGCCCGTCTAAATTGAAATTTTGGCTAAGTTTGTAGAATTTGGGTTTTGAGTCTTCCAGCTAGTTTGAAGTCAAAATTGAGTGAGCGAATTAAAGTCTAAGCTTGACATTGGGTCCAGAGCACCTTAGGCTGCTTGCCATCAAATTTTGAGCTAAATCTGATAGCTTGCTATTTTTAGCAGTCTGTGCATCGAGGCCATTTTCAGACTTTGCATGCGAAGTTTTTCAGTGCATGTTTGAAGAATATTTTTGGGTTTTCCGAGACCTACGCAATGATATAACATGCAAGATGAGGTGATAACTTTCTGTAGTCTTGTCTTCGGAGGCTATTTTTAGGGTTTGCATGTTGGAGTCTTCAACGCATGTCTAGATATTCTTTGTGGGTTTTTTCGAGAGCTTCACAATGATGTAACATGCAAGCCAAGATTAGGACCCTTTTCCAGAGTTGTCTTCAGAGGCTGTTTTTAGGGTTTGCATGTTGGACTTTTCAGTGCATGTCAGCATATTCATCATGGGGTTTTCAAGAGCTACGCAGCAAGGTAACATGCAGGCAGAGTTGATCACTTTTCAGGAACTTACTATTTTTAGCCAGCGCCCTCATGCATTCCAGTTTGCTGGGTTTTTCTAGGTTTTGTGAGATCTCTTGGGCTGTGTGACATGCAAACACATCCGATAGCTAATTGATCATTTTTTTCAGACACTTACTATTTTTAGCAGGATCACTCTAGCAACTTCCCAACACTTCAATGTCACGAATAGAGCAAAATGCAATAGAAACGGGGTCAAACGGAGATCATTTGATCAACATGCAAGTCAGATTAGGGTTTCCAGCTTCGGTACCCAAAATGAAGGGTCAAACGCCAAAATCTCCAAAAACTGATGTATCCCATTGCGATCAATATCTTTCAAGGAGTCCATTAGTAAAATTTGAAGGAAAACTGAGCACTTACTATTTATAGTAAGTCACTTCTCAGACATGCTATAAATAGCAGGTTAGCACAAGGCACCAGTGTGAACAAGTTAGTCAACCCACGAGGACCACATGGAACAAATTCCATGTCAAACAAAGTTGCAGAAGTTCTGAAATTAATTAATTGCTATAAATAGTAAGTCACCTCTGGAAATGGGATATAAATGGCAGGCCAACACAGATGACAAGTGTGAATGCAACAATTACCTCACAAGGGTCAGGGTCAGCCAAATTCAGGGCTTGAAAATACTAAGAATCCATGGAAACCACAAAAGCACCAAAACTTTCTAAAAATAGAAAGCTAGGCAGAAGGCATAGAAATTTTCTAAGTCTGAAAATGGAAGTCCAGACCCCCAAATGCGCCCAACTTGAAGCAGGTTGGAGGAAGAACTTGCCAAGGCGTTGGAATTCCTACAGGACCCCTTAAATGTGCCCTGCCTTCAGAGGAGCTCAAAAAATCAACTAAGTCAGGAGAAATTCCTCCTCCCCTAGTCAAATGCGCCCAGTCTAAAGAAGGATGTTGGAAAATTGTCTAAGTCTTGAAAATTCCTAAGCATACCTCCAAATGCGCCCAAGGTGGAGGGAAGAAGTTGAGAAATTTTCCTAAGGCAAGAAAAGTTCCTTCCCACCTAGCCAAATGCGCCCTCAAGAAGATGGAGGTAGGTTGATAAAATTTTCTAAGTATGAGAGTTCCTGCTCAACCCCTCATATGTGCCCAAGTCACCTAGCTATGGAGGACATTGGAAAATATTCAAGTGTGGAAATTCCACCTCCCCAAGTGAAATGCGCCCAAGGTGGAGGGAAGTAGTGGTGAGAAAAATGGCTAAGGCAGATAAAATTCCTCCACCACTAGCTAAATGCGCCCAAGTTTATGGGCTAGCATGGAAAATTTATCTAAGGTGTGAGAAAATTCTCGTAGACCCCTCTAAATGCGCCCAGTGTGAAGGTGGATTGTGGCATGAGAAAAAATGGCTAAGTCATTGAGAATTCCTCCTCCCCTAGGCAAATGCGCCCAAGGTGGAAGGTGGTGGTGAGAAAAATGTCCTAAGTATTGAAGAAGTTCCTCCCCCACTAGTGAAATGCGCCTAAACTGGAAGTGGGTAGAGGAAATATTCTAGGTGTTGAAAGTTCCTTGCCACCCTCCTAAATGCACCTTCAAGAGGAGGAGATTTGGAAAATATTCTAGGTCCTCTAAATTGGCAGTATGCACTAGCAAATGCACCCAACATGACATGAAGAAGAAGAAGAATTTCTAAGGCACAAGATGGAAGTAGAACCCCCCATATGTGCCCATCTAGGAATGGAGACATGAAAGTTGTCCAAGGCATGGATAAATTGGCAGTAGATACATGAAAACGCGCCCAACTTGAAATGGTGAATTGAAAATTTTCTTAAGGCAGGGAAAACGCAAAAGGGAAAAGTGAATATAAACTTTGGTGATGAAATATTTTTCTAAGGTTGAAAATATAAAAATCAAGTGTACCCCTTTGTCTGTGGACACATGAATTTTGCATTTTTTGAGGGGAATTTTCTTCTGGGTACTGGATATTTCTAGTAAGGAAATGATTTTGAAATCTTCCACACCTCATTGGAGATTTTAAAGTGAAGATTTTTACTCAGACGCCTGCTTGATGAAATTTTCCAGAGGAAATAAAATTTTTCTAGGGCATAAATATCAAGGTGTGTAAAATTTTCTAAGGCATAGAAGAAAAAAAAAGGAAGAAGGGGTCAGGTGCACCTAAGCTCAGGATGGGTTGAATTTTGTCTAAGTCATGGAAATAAAAAGACACCCTCAAGAAGTGAAACTCAAAACATCATGACCTTGAGAAAAGATGAAGATATGATGAGAGTGAAACGATAAGATAAAAATGCATCTCTTAAATATGCCCTTGAGGAAGATGAAATTTGTCTAAGGCATTGAAATATGAAGCACAGGTGTTATACGCCCAACCTACAGATGTTGAAAAATCATGAAGAAACAAAAGTTGGCTAGAGAAAAACGATGAACCCTATCAGATCCGGAGATCACTCAGGCCTTGGAGATCAAAACATGGATATCAGGTGAGTAAAGTGGATTTATATTATAAAATGTTTTGATGCTCTTCTTTTGTTTGTAGGATGAACGGTGGGACCAAGGTGGGAGGACTTGAAGTGATGGAGCGAATACTTCGAGACAATATTGCAACTATAGGATGAAATAAAGTTACGTGTTTCAAGCCCCTCCATGATGTCTCACTTGCGTCCAAACCATGAAGGGAGATGTTATTAGAAATGGCTAAGTGATGGAATTTCTCCTCGAAGACCCAATATGCACCCAACACAGTCAGGCGAATGGCAAGCGGGAATAATTGAATCCAAGACAAGAATCTTTCAAGTTCAGAATGAAGGAAAAGATGAAGGCCCAGGTGTTGGAGACTGACATCATGACAGATTGAAAGACAGAATAAAGGAATTCTTCTTAAGTCTGAAGTCCTCTGGCAATGACCCAAAAGATGTTCTCCAACATACTTCGCATAACCAAAGTTACCACGACAACAAGGACAAAGATCATCGTCAAAGAGCCATATCAGTCCAAGAAACAAAAGCAGTGTTGATCAGATTCATCAAGTTTGCAGTCAAAGAGAAGAACAATGGGAATGCGTCTTTGGACGAGAATCTTCTAGAAGGGTGGTGGACATTAATTGCTCATTTATCACCCCACTCTTCTTGGTGGTGGTTTTTAGGGTTAGGGTTTATGGTGCTCAATTTGAGCCCTTCATTGTAATTGAATCTAAGCCGTCCACTGGATTTGGCCAGCTATAAAAGGGGCATCCCCCCTCATTTGTACCTCATTAGTTAGAGAATAGAGATCAAGAGATAGAGCATAGAGAGACAATTTAGAGTTAGCATAGTTTCATAGCATAGCATAGTTTGAAGGAGAGTTTTTCCTTTGAAAACTTTGTAAGAAATTGTTGTGAACACTCTTTCAATAAAAAGAGTTTTCATTGATGGTGATCTCATCTTTTGTTGTGAGTAGCTAGCGAGGTTTCTTCGTCCTTCTACTTCAAGTAGGATTTTAAAGCAAAGTAGCATAAATTTCATTTTATGCAAGTAGATAGTAATTGTGGATTGTGGTTTTCAATTTGAACAAGCTTCGTTTAGTCCATACCACTAGCAAGCTTACTGATGGTAAGTTTGCCTTGCATGGTCATCTGGAAATTTGTGAACTTCACTTCAATTATGATTTGCATGGTGGCATGCATTGTCATGATGGTGTCTTTATGTTGAGTTGTGATTTGAAAACTTTCAGCTACTCCTTGAAGATTGCACTAGTCCTGCGGAAGTTGTCCGAAGCGAGGCAAAGCAGAGCTCGGTTGAAGTCTGTGAGAGTTGATCGCCACATCCCACTCTTAGATTAGTCCTTAGCTTTCTAAACCCTGCACTCGTTTAATTTCAATACTTTTTTGTTAGTTTAGGAAACAAGAGCTTTATAGACAAACCTTTCGAGCATTCAAATTCCTTTCTCCACTGTTGAACAATTTTGTAAGTCCCCTTGAAATACCAACAAAATCACATCGAGCCAATTGAGACTATCCACTGCATGAAGGAACCTTGGAGTTGAATGCATGATCTTTCTAGCAATCTTAGCATGCAGGAGATTTTGTTCAAGAGAGGATAGAGTCGCCGTTGGTAACTTTATTCTGTGTTGGTGCAGTCACGAAAAACACATCAACAATTCCTTGATCGCTTCTCTTCTAAATTCTCCATCACTGCCTTGTATAGAATATCATTATATTGATTGCTGTTTTCTTCAACTTAATTGATGCTCATTTAAACATAGTAATTACTTCTAAATCACTGCCTATATTATTATTTCAATAATTGCTCCATTTAAAACATAGGAATTACTACATACATTAATTTCTAATATAATTGCTGATTGTGCCTAGGATTTTAGAACTATGATTTAAGGAATGAAACGGGTCATTACACTATGATTTTTGGGTGAGATATCATTGGCTCTATAAGGACTTAGGCAACACTTTCTCTAGTTCCTTTAGATATTGGAACCAATGATGTCAGGCTCTTTAGGTATAGTAGGTTATCATCCTTTGACACATATGCTTGGAGAGTCTCTAGGGATCCAAGAGCCCTCAAGTTGATCAACTATTTCTAGCCCATCCATTAGAACAATGACTCTAAATGACCTTTGGATATTTCTACTTCATGCATAGATGTAAATAGACTTGTGAGATGACATTTCTCACAACTCATCACTTCTACTCATGCGCCCCATCAAGTTTTCCGTCAGCATTGTGGTTACGATTACAAAGACAAATGCATAATATGAGCATCTTCATTACAACAAGAGTTACATTGATTTTGGTTATTAGTGTGATGCTAGATGGGGTGCTTTACTTCCTAATAGAATCTCCCCACTCAACTCTCTTGGAATTAGACTCTCCTTGTGAACACTATTAAATTGTGTTTCGGTCCTTTCACAATGATTGATGGTGACATCAATGACTCCATTTTTAGGCTCGAATAAAGATATTGATAATACTTGTCTTGTATCTCTCTAGTACTCCTTAACTTATGCTTTTTGGGCATCTTGTTCCCCCTACTTGGCTATAACACAATTGGTTTCTTGACCAAATGTGTTAGTGATCCATAGTTGTATTATAATTTTTAATTTTATTCCTTCTCCTTTTTGGGCCTCTCTAGGATATTCTCTTTGTAGAATTTTCTATTGTATATTATGCACTTTTGAGTCCTATTAACCTACTTTTGGTCACCTATGGACATTAATAGAATTTCTTTCTTTCTTTCTCTTCATGGTAGCTTGAACAACCAACAAAATCTGTACAAAAGAAAACAATGAAACTTGTGTAGAGAATACCTGCATAAAAGAGACAAAATTTAGAATGCTTTTAAGAAATGGAAATAAGTTGGGGGTTAAATGGAAAGAGGCACACAAGTAGAGAGAGCTACATGTACACAGGCTCAAACTATCATGTGGGTAAAGTCTCGATTAAATTAAGGCTTTCAACCCAATCCACTACCCATTGGAAACCATGATTAATTTACCCATGCTAAAATCTTGGGGGAGACCAATAGGGTGGAATATTGATTTGTTTCCTATGAGTGTAAACTTTTTCCAATGTATGGCTCAAGCCTTATTTTTCATGATCATCGCTAAAGTTGATTGGAAAGGGAGATTGGTCTACCCCAATGATGGGCAATGAATTAACAGCCATATTGCATTCCCAATAGTAGTATTCCTGTCATCTAAGTCACCAAGTTCGAATTCGGGCAACATTGAAATTCAGATGAAATTCGACAAGAAAAAAATTCAAATTAAATTCATCTTATATAATTTTGATTTTTTAAAAATATAAGTAATAAACTTAAAATAAATAAAAAAATAATATTAATATACAAATATGTTTAAATATGTTAATAAAGCTAAACACAAAACAAAATAAATAATAAAATATGTTTAAAAATATACTTTAAATTTTAAATATTATTAATATATAAATAATAAGTTAATTAAATTATATATTAAATAATAAATATATTATAATAAAAGTTTAATTTATTTATTTTAAAATATTATATTTTAACATTATAAATAAAAAACAAAATTAAATAACAAATGAACATAAATAAAAATAATATTACATATAAAATAATATTAAAATATATGAAAATATAACATAAATAAATAATATTAAAAAATATAAAAACATAACAAAAGAAATGATATTAAGAACATATTAAAAATAATAAATCGAAGGCCAAGGAGCGGTGAGCGTTGAAGCCTTGCAAACCCACCGGTCCTTGAGACTTGCATGATTCCATTTACGGTCCAGCTCCAGCTCCAGCCGCTTGAATCCCAACGACCCCTCATGGTCGAGTGCACGATGGATAAGTGAATGCGTCCGCCCCACGCTAATAGTTGCAAATACTTTGAGCAGCCTGCAAACGAGCCCACGCGGGATAAATGGAGAACGATAACACCTCTGGCAAAAAATGCGGAAAAAAAAACCTTTAAAAACGATTTTTAAGATATCTTTTAATAAAATCACAGTGCCCTCAACGAATTTTTGCTAATATTTTGAGATTTTTTAATACAAAATTTTTTACCGTACGAATTTATTCGAATATGAATTTCATTTCCTTTTTCTTTTTTTGAAATTTGACGAATTTTGAATTTCAAGTTGATATTTGGCCGAATATGGTGACTTAGCCTTTCATCACAATAAACAATAAAATCAAAATGTATACACAAGAGCTAGGCTTCATCTAAGATGTTATTCAATCTCTATTCCTTGCATTGGTTCTTCAACAAGCCATTGATTGCTATTCTTATTAACAAAGACACTATAGCTATTTTGATTCCTTCTAGAGCACCCAAATCTTCTCCTTCAATGGTAAATTTATAACCTAAATATAAAAGAGGACCCTTTAACAAATAAACTAGATGAGAAGTGAAACACTATACCTGCTCCCATCTGCCCCAGGTTACGTCTAGCTTTCACCATCAAAATTCATTATCTAACAATCACTTTTAGGCTGTATTGAAAAGGATAATTATTAAATTCTGAATAAAGATTTTATTACGTAGCCATTAATGGGAGAGTAGTCAAAATATCTTAGTGTGTTCTACAAATTTCTAATTGTTAGGTATGCTGTCTTTATCAAATAGAAATGGGCACATTTTCTTGTATCTCCATTTGATATTTGCAGTAGATTATTTCTGTCTACAATTACAATACAAGTTATATTATTGTGTAGGTTGTATTTTATATAGTTAACTCAGACATATGCCTTATGGTTTATGCTACAATGTGAGTACAGTTTGTTGTTATTTATTTCCCTGTAGAGCTACCAATGTATTGATAGTATATCTCTATTTTCATGATTTGGGTGGCATAGTCATAGGCACTATTCATTGGTTCATCTTCATGGAGATAATCTTGCGGCTATGTATTTGCTTGGTGATATGGTAGTAAAAGCTAATGGTGGATTATCTTAACTGATCAAATTTGCAGGTGTAAGACAGGGACGTTGACATTGAAAGTAACTCGCCATGGAGCTGGGTATTTCGTGGGTTGTAGCACATATCCTGAATGCTCGTAAGTAGGAACGGGATACAAGTGATCATACCAGTAATGCAAATTTCATTTTGGAATTGGTTTGGTAATTTTGGTTTTTTTTCCTTTCACAGACCTTTGCTATATTAAGTGATAATTTTTATAAGCTTCACATTTAATATGATGGTGTGTCATAGGTGAATATAAATAAGAATCCTATGCAATAAGAAACCGTATTTGTATTACATAAAACATTTCGAATATGTACACAAAACTATTTATATCATATTTTTATAGATTAGCACATCTTATATGAAGGTTCATTAATATTTATTTGAAACATCAGTATGTAAATACTAGAAAATCTAATTCAACTTAAAAATCATTAAAAGAAGTTAGTAAAAATA
>VDFB02121462.1:0-43416 GCA_007258455.2 Sequoia sempervirens | reverse complement strand
AGTTTATCCCCATGCTTGTAATAAGCTATCCAATTGACTGGATGCAACATAGCTCTCCCAGAACAACAATAGCTTAGTTTCAATCCCTCCAACAAAGTCTCAATAACCTCTAACTCACAAGTTGACAAAATACTTCTCTCAATATACTATACTCTCACAACCACTCAAAACTCACTCTCACATAATATAATAGATTTAAGTAGATAAGAATATAGAGCTAATGTACATATAAATGTTGAGGACAAATGAATAAGGAATGTGTCCTAAACAAGTGAACTTTCTCTACTATTTATACAACAGATTGGAGACCACTCAACCTATAGATTAGGCATGATTTTTGACAACAATTACCATGCAAATCAACATACAATCATCTCAGCTAAAAGGTGGCGCACATATAAGCAGATACTTAGCTAAAACAAGCTATAAGTTGATCTCTTTAGATGACAACATCAAGAAACTATTTCAAGTAAGCACATGATGAAAAAGGTGTAATTCAGATTTCCTTCACAATAGTTATCTACAAAAAATAGGATTCAAAGGTGGCGCCAAAGCTTCAATAACCTCCTACAGAGTTGGTGTGGTTTACATTATATCTGAACCAGTCAATATCAAATATGCAACACCAAACTTACATTGACTAAGTCTTGGTATGAGTCGAATCACTCATTTAAATAGTTTTACCAAGGGTTGCTGCCACAATAATGGGTTACACTTTTTGAGACATCCTGATTTTTGCTTGAATTCACATATTTTTGGAAAATATAATGATTTAAGCCTTTAAAGGTTCCATTTAAATGATTTTAATTAAAGAGAGTTTGATCAAACCCCCTTGGATAGAACCGCATTAGTTTTAAACCATACCTATAATGGAGTCTCCTCTACACCTATCAAAATGCTAATAAAAACCCACTTTTGATTTACCTTTTGGGCGATCAAATGAATTCATTTAAAATTTATGTTTTGTAAGTATGTAGCCCTTATTATAAGCTTCCCAAAAAAGTATAATTATAAATGTATTTAATTTGATTATTACATTAATTTTTTATTTCTTGTGAATGTAGGTTTTTCAATGGACATCAAGTTCTTTGTTTCACATATATGAAAAAATAGGAATTTAATAGAGAATTTTTTTTCTAAAAATTCCATGTGCACTAGGTATTGATTTCCTTATTCAAACAAAAAATAAATAAGTTAATTCAAATGCATACAAAAAAAATTATGTGGTCCAAAGTACACCTCTGTCCAAATTATAATTACTCTAACTTGAAAAATTAATTTAAAAAAATATGTAACAAAAAATTATGAAAAAATATCCATGCACTAGATATTGGTGTGAAAAATCTATATTTTAAAAATTAGAATTGTATCGTTTCTATAAAAAAAGTTATGTGGTCTAAATTAAACATCACTTTTTAAAATGTTGTTTAGTAGAAAAAATAAATTTTTAAAAATTACATAAAAGGATTCAAATTTATTTTTTAATTTTTTTAAAAATATATAATTAGAATCTACACACAAAATCTCACAAATCACTAGTTTGATTCATCTTCAAATTCTTAATGATTTAGCTGCTATAGGTGTAAGAAAGTGAAGATCTGGTGAAAAATGTTGATTTCAATGTCAAATTTGGCCAAAAAGTGTAACCCATTATTGTGGGATCGTCGTCGACTTGTTGTTCATTACCTTATTCACATTTTAAAAATGTTGATATTTGCTCAATCATATGGAATTTATCTAGTTTACTAAGTCCATGGTGTTTCCACAAAAGGTGTCAACTTAGTCTTTCTCCTTATATCGACTTAATGGCTGCTCATTGATTGTAGAATACTAACTCTTCATACATGGTTAGCAAAATTAATATGCGGCTTTAGAATACAATCACAAATATATCATACTTCGGCCTTGATTTAGTTTATAAGATCGACCTCAAAGCTATATATAATATTTCAATATATATATAAATAACATATATGTACATATACATACATATATATACATATATATCGATACACGCTGTATGTATATATGTTAGTATTGTATAGGAGTGAATTTGCACCCCTTATGCAAATTCCCCTTTTTCCTTTCTCCACTTTAGAAAACCAAGTTCAAAGGCTTAATTATACATAAGCCTGCTTCCTTCGTTCCACTTGGCACCTATTTTGAGCATCAGTGGGGGAATTTATGTCAAGGACACCCATGCGGTGTGTAGACATCCACGCAATGCACTTACGTTCCTGGCAGATTCCTACAATTGAACCTATAGAGGCATTACACTTCTCATTGGTAGTTGACTTGTAACACCCTCTCTAGCCAATTGACTTGAATATGGCTGTTTTCTTCACTCTCTCCTTTAAATTCACTATTCACTCTTTCATTTCATCTTCTAAGCATTCAATTGAACTTCTTCACAACTTCTTTTTCATTCTCTAAGTTTTCAATCCATCACTCTCCAAGCATTCCAACATTCTAGCAACACTTTTGCACTCCATAGCAGCAACTACTTCACTCCATCACTTTAGTAGAGCAAGTGTGGGACAACACCATTGGAACAGAGACTCGAGTACTCTCATTTTCTCCCCTATTAGCCTTGAGTGCTTTTGGTGGAGGTGGTCAACTTCCCACTCCTCTCCTCTATTACTTGGTTGAGTAAGCACATTTACTATTTTGTAGTGTTTTAGTGTTTTTTATTACATTACTTTCTTTATCATACTCGCTTTCTTGGCTGTCCATGGAGGTGGAACACCTAAACGGGGGTTTGACTGAGGCAGACCCCTATACAACCACCCAACATTTTTCCTCCTCTTTGTGTGTAGGTGTGCATGCTTCCAAGAGCTAGCTAATGAACAAATTCCTTTGTGAGATCATTCTTGCCACCCTAACTCTTGTATTTTTACTTTATCATATTAGAGCATATTTTATTGATGTCATAGCGTTGTTTTGGCCCTTTAGTAGAAGTTAGCTGGGTTGTTAGCTTGTTTTCCTAAGTTTGACCTTGTCTCTTTAGTTTTCTGGTCGTACGAATGCTAGCACACTTGAGAGACACCAGCGTGCCGCACTATTATCCCGGGACCATGCTTTTGTCCTCGGGCAGAGAGCTTCCTAAGGCGTAGTGTTGAACTTGAAAATGAGCTCGCCTAGCCCCATTCTATATTTTGGGACTGTAGAGTGATTGGAGGACTTTATAGTCCTCATCATTCTCATCTCGCATTTCTTAACACCCTGATAAGCTGAGGTAAAATAGGGAAGCCTTTTTCTCTTGGCTTTCTGTGACCTGGGGCCTTGAACCTGGTTGGTCCCCCTCTCTTACATTTTTGGCGAGCTTGACACGAACCATTTTGGTTCCGTCTTGCAATATTTATAGTTCCTTTCCTCATACTCTAGGAGTGTTGTAGGTGCGAATGTTGTGAGGTTGTCACCTTACAACCTAACCTGTGACCCCAAGTATGCATAGTTAGAAGGTTCCAAAGGTGTTGCATGAGGAAACCTTAATTGGGTCACCGTCTTATCCTTTAGGGACTCTGTGAAAGTATCATCTAGTGTGCATAATGGCCTCCTTCCTACATCAACCTATCCCCTCTGTGCAACCCGTGGACAATGGTACTGGTATGACCTTCACTTCATAGGACCTGCCGATGGGTTTTAACAAGGAACCATCTCCTCTCTATATCCCTATGGGGATCAATGGAAAACATCGTAGCGGGTGTTCTCATTGATTCGAAGTCACAAGTGAACATAATGATCAAGGAGATCATGCTGATTAACTTTTTACATAAAGATGGGTATGATGCACCTGTGAGCACCATCTGCACACATGATGGGATTTCCACGCCCCCTTTGGGTAGTATTGTCTTGTCAGTCTTGGTTGGACCTAAATCTATGAAACTCCTATTTGACATTATCCCTGGGTCTGATCTCTTTAGAGTGAAGTTGGGTATCCCTTGGTTGGTGGCTATGAATGTGGTACCCTCGGTCATGCATAAATGCTTAAAATTTATCCACGGGGGTTCCATACATGTAATTCATGACACCGGTTATAAACCATCGGTTGCTCGTGGTAGCTACTCCTTGGACTACTATTGGCCTACACCCGTTGGTCCTCCTCTGCCTAGGGCAGACCTTTGTACCGAACATACTAGAATTATAAAAAAGGGTACCTAAGGCTGAAAGTGAGATACCCTTTGTCGCCTTATGCTATTTTACATAGGGCTTGCTTAAAAGCTAACAATGATGCCGCTAAGGCACGTACAAAGAAAGAAGAGAAGCGGTCCCGAGATCCTCCTTCTTCCTCTTTTGTTGGTTAGTCTGATGCTTCTTCTCACTTTGTTGTGATATCATCAGATTCTGCTCTGCATTTGCGGGAGAATCCTATGGTGCCCGCTTGGCAAAAGCCTAAGTTTCCTGCATTCAAACTTCTTGTTCTGCTAACAGAGCCTAGACCCATTTGGTATAACAGGAAGAAGGTCTCCCATTGAGAGTCCTCTCTATCTTGAATTCCATGGAATCTTACCACTCTTGCTCCAAAAGCAGCGAACGAGAAGAGGCCCACTGCCGAGGCACTTGAGGTGACTCTCCCCACTACTTCTCAACCTGCTCCTCCTTCTCTCGTTTAGGAATTTGTTCCTCCACTAGAATGGTTGTAGTGGACGTTCCCATGGCTGAGCAAGAGCTTTATGTTCCTTCGCAACTTTTGGTCTCCAACCCAAAGAGTCATAGAAACTGCCTTACACACGAATGCAAGTGTCAAAGTAAGGCTCTTCTAGTTGATCAGGCTGCCTTACAGAGGAAGGAAGAAGAGATGACCGCCCCTACTTCTGCTATGAGTATGAATGCATCTGACCCCAAGTGGGTACAAGTGTTCATCGCTCCTTCGGTGGAGCTGCCTTTGTTGATGTTTGTTTTGGATATCCCACCTTTCCCGAAGCATGTGGATATGACTAATACCTCAGTTGTATCCACTATGGTTCTTTCCTCCTCTTCCTCTGCACCTCTAGCCTCGTCTTTGGGGAGTTCGTCTCCTCTGACGAAGCAAAAGGTGGAGTGTGGTCCTTCTAGCAGTAAAGGACATAAGAGGATCCCACCTTCTTCACAAGGTGGTCCCACGCTAACTTGTTCCGTCCTAGTGACAAAACCAATCCCGACTTCCCCTGAGTTCATCACCGCTCCTGAGTCATTTGGCAAGCCTAGCGGTGAATCTTAGGCATAGCTTGCCCCATCCACTGAAGTTAAACACAGTGCTCCTATGGGGTGTATTTTTAACTCCATGGATGAAGTTTTGGTCGTGTTAGTAATCTTTGGGAAATCGCTGACCTAGCTCCACAAGAGCTCAGTGAAGAAGACCTTGTAGGGCCTTTTTCCTTAGCCCTTATTGCGGTAGGTCCAGACAATCCTCCTCTTAACATCCCACCATTGCAGGCTCGTCCTCCTTCCCCCTATGATGATCTAGAGTGGGAAGTGGATGACCTCTTGGTTGATCAATGTTAGGAGGAGGCCTCTTCTTGATCTTTTGTGTGTGTGTGTGTGTTTTGTGACGTGTTCCCCCATGATCGTGCTATGTATGCCTGGATGAACCTTGTCACCCTTGTTGGTGCTTGGATACATGCATGGTTATTGTGTCGTAAACCTTGT
Source organism: Sequoia sempervirens (assembly GCA_007258455.2). NCBI lineage: Eukaryota > Viridiplantae > Streptophyta > Pinopsida > Cupressales > Cupressaceae > Sequoia > Sequoia sempervirens. The sequence continues at coordinate 37,788 of VDFB02121462.1, read as the reverse complement.
TCTATTTGTATTATCATTCTTCCCTATTTGTGCTTGATTTTTAGTAAATTAGGGACAATGCAAATCATTGAGGGCATTTAGGTTTCCCTCCATGTTGACCCAATTTTTAATTTTTACTTTTTCTTCTTGTGCATTCTTCACATGGTCTGATATAGTAGGGGGTTGATGATAGTTCATTTTATATATATATATATATATATATATATATATATATATATATATATATATATATATATATATATATATATATTTATGAGCAGTTCTGACCCTGAAATATCAGACTACCCTTGTGCCCTTTGTTTTTCTTTTTCTCTTTTTATTTCTCTTTATCTTTCTCTCTTCTTTGCTTGAGTTGTCCCTCTCATGTGTGAAAACGCCTTTTCTTCAACATTTCAATTTTTAGAAAAATGTATTCGTTGTCAACGAATCTTTTCTCAAAAATCTCCACAAACCTTTCTTCGAAATCACATTCTCAACTTTGAACCCTAATGGACCATGTTTCCTTCATCATGGGTTCATAAAGAAAGGACTTGAAAACCTTCCTTCGAATTGGGAACAACTTTGGTCTTCCCGTCACATGGGGGCATATTCTTCCTTTTGAGTTCTTTGATGAAGTGAACATCTTTCAAAAGGATTCCTTGATGATGAATCAATTCGAGAAAGAAAATATCTACTTTCGAACTGTGCATCCCTTGAGTGGACCCCTTCTTCACAATGGATTCCCAAGGGACCCCTTTGAAAGTCTTCTAAATTGTCGATGGTCTATGTGACTGTCCGCTTACTTGCCTACATGGCCGCTTCCTAACTCTGTGAAATTCGCTTTCCTAGGTTTCCTCCATGTGAGAGATCTTAGGGGATACCTCCCTACAGGTTTAAGAGCCTGTAGGGCACTTCCTTTGAGCTTCCTCCATGCGAGAGATCTTGGGGGTGGCTCCCCTGCAGGTCTGTGGGTCTGTAGGGTGCTTCCTTAGGTTTCCTCCATGCAAGAGATCTTGGGGGATATCTCCATGTGGGTATGAGAGCTTGTAAGGCACTTCCTTTGAGCTTCCTCCATGCAAGAGATCTTGGGGGTGGCTACCCTATAGGTCTGCGGGTCTATAGGGTGCTTTCTTGTGTTTCCTCCATGCAAGAGATCTTGGGGGATACCTTCCTTATAGGTTTGTGGGTCTGTAGGGAACTTCCTTTGGTTTCCTTCATGCGAGATATCTTGAAGGACACCTTCCCTATAGGTCTACAAGGCTGTAGGATGCTTTCTTGGCCTCCTCCATGTGAGAGATCTTGGGGGATGCTTCCCGGGTATCCTCCATGTGAGAGTTCTTGGGGGACACCTTCCTTGCAGGTTTACAGGCTTGTAAGATGCTTACTTCATGGGGCTTCCTTCATGTGAGAGATCTTGGGGGTCACCTCTTTGTAGGTCTGCAGACCTATAAGACACTTTTTTTCTTCAGCTTGATAGTTCTGAGAAGCTATGAAGTCCTTCGCTTGTCCTGCACCTTCAGGTTCATCAGATTGTGGTCTACTTCCTCGATGGTTCAGGTATACATTTATAACCTTATTCATTATTCGATCTACTTTATCGAAGCACTCATCAGTATTCATGCTCACTAAAGTGGGGGGAAAATGTAAAGGAGTGAATTTTCACCCCGTATGAAAATTTCCCTATTTCCTTTCTCCACTTTAGAAAACCAAGTTCAGAGGCTTAATTATACATAAGCTTGTTGCCTTCGTTCCACTTGGCGCCTGTTTTGAGCATCGGTGGGGGAGTTTCTGTTGGGGACGCCCATGTGGCGCGTAGACATTCGCGTGGTGTGCTTACATCCCTGGAAAATTTATGCGGCTAAACTTGCAGAGGCATTACACTTCTCATTGGCAGTCGACTTGTAATGCCCTCTTCGGCCAACTGACCAGAATATGGCCATTTCAGTCTCTCCTTCAAATTCGCTATTCACTCTTTCATTTCATCTTCTAAGCATTCAGTTGAACTTCTTCACAACTTATTTTGCATTCTCTAAGTTTTCAATCCATCACTCTCCAAGCATTCTAGCTTTCTAGCAACACTTTTGCACTCCATAGTAGCAACTACTTCACTCCATCACTTCAGTAGAGCAAGTGTGGGACAACACCATTGTAGCAGAGGCTCGAGTACTCTCATTTTCTCCCCCATTATCCTTGAGTGCTTTTGGTGGAGGTGGTAAGCTTCCCACTCCTCTCCTCTATTACTTGGTTGAGTAAGCACATTTACTATTATGAAGTGTTTTAGTGTTCTTTATTACATTACTTTCTTTATCATACTCACTTTCTTGGTTGTCCGTGGAGGTCGAAACACCTAAATGGGGGTATGACTGAGGCAATTCCCTATACAACCACCCAACATTTTTTCATCCTCTTTGTGTGTAGGCTTGTGTGCTTCCAAGAGCTAGTTGGTGAACAAATTCCTTTGTGAGATCATTCTTGCCACCCTAACTCTTGTATTTTTACTTTATCATATTAGAGCATATTTTGTTGATGTCATAGATTGTCTTGGCCCTTTAGCAGTAGTTAGTTGGGCTGTTAGCTTGTTTTCCTAAGTTTGGCCTTGTCTCTTTAGTTGTCTAGTCGTACGAACATCGACGCACTTGAGAGATACTAGCCTAACCCCATTCTATATTTCGAGACTGTAGATTGATTGGAGGACTTTATAGTCCTCATCATTCTTGTCCCACATTTCTTAACACCCCGATAAGCTGAGGTAAGTTAGGGTAGCCTTCCGCTTTTGACTCTCGGTGACCTGGGGTCTTGAACGTGGTTGGTCCCCCTCTCTTACAAGTATATATCCATATTTTATCATATGTCAATAAAGCATGTATATTTCAATATACATATGAATACAATTATGATAGCAATCACATTGTTACAACAATATATCGATTGTGTACATATATATATATATATATATATGTGGATGATCCCACAATAGTGGTGTAGACACCTAAATTTGGAAACTTACATTTGTCCAAATTTGTCTAGGTTTTCATTTAAATATCCCTTCATATGAATTAATTAAGTAATATCACTATTATTTAATTAATATCCTTAAATTCTTCTAAATTCCTAAGGTATTTAGTTAATAATTAAATACCTTACCCCTTTATTCCCCTTCTCCTCAAATGAATTAAATAAATATGACATTTATTTAATTCCTCACATGTCACATCATTTTCCTTAATCTCAATCCACCTCCTAATCTTATCATTAGGGATGTGCACATGCCTAATCCTTGATTAGGATGTGTCACATCCTCCAACTTTTGCAAGTTGGCCTCTAATCTTCATTAACCCCTAACTGTCTTCTAATCACTGATTAACTAATCTAATCAGCATCTTGGTCAACTCTCCCCATCCCCCGAAGAATTTTTAATTCCTTTTTATCTCTCCAAGACTTTCCTCTTTCCCATGTGATCATTGAGAGGTCACATTGGTCACATGTGGGTAAGTACTTACCTTTTTAAGAACCGTGTCCTATCCAGGATACTTCTCACCTCTCTTGTTGGGAACCTTGTTTTATCCTTAAGATATCCTCAATCATGTGAATTTTAAATTCATTTTTATTTATCCAAGATCCTCATCTTCCCCATGTGATAATTGAGAGGTCACATCATCCTTATTTCAAGGCACTTACAAGTACCTTCCCATCACATGTCATCTTCCACCTCATGTGTCCTTGTGACACATCATCTGCCACATGGAAAGATGTGAGCGCTTGTGAGTCCTCAACTCACCACAACCCTACATCTTGTCCATGGTGGAAATATCTCAACCGTCCATCTTTCTAGGGATTCTCTCCATAAAATAAAAGATTTTTCTTTCATTCTCTAACACATGCATTCTCATTCAACCATTTTTCTCAAACTCAAGTTCAACCTTCAACCACCATTATTGCTCATCTTCAAGCTCTCATTGCATCCATTTTGTTGATCTAGAAAACTACCCACATCCATCATTTGAATACTCATCAAACCCTCGACATTTTGAATCCACTTTGATCCATCTTTCCATCGAAGGAGTATACAAAAAATCAACTATCAAGGGCCAACCAAAGATCAATTCAAGACAAGGTAAAATCTTATTTTTTCATCTTTATTTTTCTTTGAATTCAACTAGGCCTAATCTTGAGGTGTTTGGTGTCTTTTCCTTTCTTTTTGCATTTTGTTTTGCATGATTTAGAATAGGTATAAACATTTGATCACAAGTGGTTTACAATTTTTGGCCAAACTAGACACTGAAATAATTTTTTTTAACTAAATCTTCACTTTCAGGGACCTATAGCGACCAAACCGTGAGGAATTTGAAGATGATGCAAAGTAGAGTTTCATGAAATTTTCTCTGTAGATTCTAAATATATATTTTTCAAAAAATTTGGAATCAGATTGCACTTTTTGCATCTCCCTCGAAAACTAGTTTTTTTAGAAAACAACATTTTTTAAAAATGACGCTCACTGTATAACGCATAATTTTTTTCCCATGAAGGATAAAATTCTAATTCTTTCGAATTTAGATTTGTAACTCTAATTTCTAGTGCTTCCACTTGGTTAGATAGTTTTTTATTGAATATTTTTTCTTTAATCAAGTTTCGAAGTCAAACCAATTACAATTCAGACATAGCACAACTATATAATGCATAACTTTTTTTGTATGTATCAAAATTCAAAAAAAAATTTGTTTGATCAAGGAATTCAATATCTGGTGCACTCATGTTTTTCAATTTTTTTTTGATAATCTGCTATTTTTCCACATGTGTAGAACAATGATCTTGATTTTCAGTGAAAAACCTACATTCACAAGAAATAAAAAATAAATATAATAATTAAATTAAATTTATACTTTTTGGAAAGCTTATAATAAGAACTACATACTTACAAAAAATAAATTTTAAATAAATTCATTTGATCCCCCAAAAGGTAAATCAAAAGTGGTTTTTTATCAACATTTTGATAGGTGTAAAAGAGACTACGTTACAGGTATGGTTTAAAACTAGTGGGGTTCTATCCAAGGGGGTTTGATCTAAGGTAGTTTGATCAAACCCTCTTCAAATTGAACACTTTAAATGGAACTTTTTAAGGCTTAAATCATTATATTTTCTAAAAATATGTGATTTCAGCAAAAAATAGAATCTCTCAGAAATTGTAAACCAACTTTGTGGGATCACCCATGTATATATATTATATATACATATATATATACATACATATATACATACATACATATACATATATATATATATACCTCTATGTACATGTATACATATGTATACATATATAGATACTTTCGTATGGGCATGTCCATTTGCCACCATACACATATATTGATACATACATACATATGGATATGTATGTATATACTTTATATATATATACACACACATTCGATTCACACACCAAAATCATACACAATTACTATTGTATTGATAAGAGCCTATGAGTGATATACTTTTATGTACATACATATACATATCATTAGATCCATTGGATAGTTCCATGCATATAAGCAACTCGTGCATAAGCACAAATAGATACGTCTACCTATGTACCCTTAGGTATGTGTTCCTTCATGTGTATGGTTTATCATTAACATGTTTGTGTGTATGTATATATATTCCTCATATGACTTACTCATCGATACAAGCATAGTAATAAGGAAGAACTCACAAGCTCAAACAAATAACATCACCCAATAATGCACTTAGAATTAAATAAGACTTACTAATGCAGAAATTAACTAAGGATGACTTACCAACTTCCCACATAATAACCTGACTCAATTATGCTATTGTGGTGTGTGTAAGCTTAGATAGGTTATGTTACTAGTTACCCAACCAAGACCTTCTCCTGAGTGATATTTCCCCTCCGCTTGGAGGAACTGAACATGTACCTACATCCACTAAAATATGCCCAAGGTAGTTAGCTATTCAAAAAAATATGCATTACACATAATACATCTTCAAAGTTAGAATATCAACCAATATCCATTCATTCACATAATGTATTTCTTCATATAACATTAAATGAAATAACATTCATTCATAACACATTGATAACAAAGTGCAAGTACAATTTATTCATCCAAAAAATTCACATTACACTCACATTTACCCTACATAGTAATAATAAATAGTAATTACACAATTGGGGTGTAACACCTTATTTACAGTTTTGGCTTCCAGATACTTTTCAATTGTATCCTTTAATATTCTAAACTTTGCTACAACACTAAATAGTGCATGTGAAACTTCATAGGATTGTGCTTATAGAATAAAGGGGTCTCTTTTTTATTCTTTCCCTTTTCTATACCAGTCTCTTCCAGAGATACTTTTGATTTCCTTTTTTGGACCAATTGATGTTCTACCTCTTCCTAGATTCTTTTTCTTTTGGATTGATATATGTAACTCTTGTTGCTTTTTCTCTATTTCTTCTCTTTGGATCATTTTGTTGCTTTGGAAGGATAGATGTGTCCATCTTCTTAGAACCACATGTTGGTTTTATTCTGGAAGCCTTTGTAATAGTAGGTGTGGAGATTGAGGTCCTCCCTGATCTTCATGTTTTTGGTGAAGTTTGCGAAGGAGCAGATGTGCCTTTGGATTTCTCCATAGGGTCCATAGGGGTGCCAAACTCCTTCAACTCATCTTTTATATTTTCAACCTTTTTCTTCAATATCCTTCTTTTTTTATTTTTGAGGTTCTCTTTACTTGATTTCTCTTTATAAGTACCAAACCTTTCAATTTTTGTATCTCTAGGTTTTCTCAATACAATATATGCAAGACCAATGCATTCAGACTCATATACCTTATAAGGCAGCTCCAAAACCCAAATAATTATGGGTTCAACTGCTTCCATGTAGCAGTAATCTCTAATAACCATAAATGTTAATTCATTCTTATACTTATCCACAACTTTACTTAGAATCCTTTCTCTCTCTTACATTCGAGCTTGAAAAGGTTTAAAGAATCCCCACAACATTGAATCACAAGATTCTTTACCATGAAATCTCCTCAAATGATTTCTAATTTTAACATCTATAGGAATATTATCTTGCCATACTACATTCTTCACTCCAGGAAACTCATTGAGAAAGTAAAACATTAAGCAAATGACAAGAGTACCATACCAAAAAGGGTATTTTAACTCTTTTGTCTTCTACAAATTTTCCAACAATTGTAATCTCAGGAGCTCACAAAGATCAACATCTTTTCCTTCTTCCACCATTTGATAAGCCATGTGTATCGTTGTAGTAGTAACAAAATTCTCTCTATTTATATAAAATACCTTGTAACCAATCATCATTGTAGCATATTTGATAGACGGATCTTCAATGTTGTTCACTATTAGGGCACGCTTGTCAAACTTGGCTCTAGTAAGCTTCATCACCACAAGTCATTCTTTACTGCCTTCAACGTCGGGATAGGTCCCGAGGAGCTCAAACTAGTAACAACCCTAATTTTCTCTTTGGTTATCACATGTGGCATTTCCAACCACATGAATTTATCATGAATTATGCTCAGAACATACTTCACCCACTCATTATCATAGCAAAACAAATGGAAGACAATAGAGAAATATCATCAATCTGCATATTGATATGCTTGTTTCAATAATATAATAATAATAAATGAATATACCAAAAAAAGTTACATTATGGAGAAATATATGCCTAAATTATAATTAATCACTTTTAAAAATTAATAATAACATTTTTTAAAGCATGTCCTCAACATAGTATTAATAATTTATATTCAAAAAATAATGAATTGATCTTTATTTGCACCCCAAATCATGTCCTATGAGAGATATTACTTATTAAAAATACTATAAATTATTAGAAATAATTTATTAATATTTATATTTTTAAAATAAAAATTATTTTTAGAAATAATTTATCAAAAATATTTACAATCTATACATGATTTTTTTTAAAAAATTTACTTTGTAACATTGACTTCAAATTCTCAACAATTTGGGCGGTGGGCCTAGCTTGATTGGCTAAAGCATCTTGTTGCAGGCAAGAGGTAACAAAGTCTAGTCTCCCCACCATCCCCGTGGTACCCGAGGGTATAGGGGGATGGATACCCAACCGATTCCTATAGTCTAAAATAATAATAAAAAAATCTTAACAATTTGTTTCTTACAATTGATATAAAATGAAATTTATTTAAAATATTAATTTAAGTGACCAACTTAAGTAAAAAATGAAACATGCCTTTATTCTACCATCCATGTATAGAAACTAGTATAAGTGAAGGAAAATAAAAATACTAAGGATTAGGTCATAAGGAAAACCAAGCACTAGAATATACCACTTCTCCCCATGTTATTGTATTAAGACATTGCACCAAAATTTACACATTTAACTAAATGATAAATGACATGGCTATGTTGATTTCACCATTACACTTATATACAAGCATATTAATAATTATGCTAAGATATTTTACAATGTCAATAAGAGATGGAGTTTAATAGGGTGACCATGTTACTAAAACTTACCTATTAGAGTAAATGCATATTTACTTAAGTTTTACTTAGGTAGACTATAGTTTAGTTGTGATTGAGTCCTCTATCCATGCCTCATTTATTTATTTTTTTCTCTCTTTTGGAGAGGGGTTTTTTTCCCACTGGGTTTTTCTCCTTTTCTCCACTTCTCAGAGTTTTTTTTATGCATTGTAAATGGGTACCTAAAATAGTTGTGTAGTCGGGACCCATATTGCATCTTCATATTGCATTCATTCTCCCTAAGTTGCACTTAAGGGGGGGTGTTAGAGTAAATGCATATTTACTTAAGTTTTACTTAGGTAGACTATAGTTTAGTTTCATTTAATTTATTAAACGAGGAAATTAGTTTTCTTTCCCGTATTCCCGTTTTGGGTGGTTTCTCACCCATTTGGCCTTTTTCATGGCTTTATAAGCCTGTATTATAATGTATTTTATCATCTCTATTGAGCATTCCTCTTCGGTAAAATAGCTTTGCTTCTCTCGTTTGTGAAGGTTCCTAGGAATTTGTTGCTCTATCATTACTTTTAACCTTAAATTTTATATCCATTTGCATATTAAAAATATTAATATTTAATAATAAACACAATCTTTAATAATAAAACCAATAATAATAATAATAATAATCTTTAACAATAAATATAAATATAAGTACATGACATACCAAAGAAATATACTTTTGTTTTCATCCCTATCACCATGTTATATTTCTTCATATAAACACAAATTTAATAATAAAATAAATCACAATATGTTTGAACCATCAAAGTATTACTTGCTCTAATTTATCATAATTCACAATGACTACAACCAATCAAAGTAGAAGAGGGAAACCAATGTTTGAACCATCAGAGAACTGCTTGCTCAGTTTTACACTTATTCATCATGATTGCAACCTATTCAAGTAGAGGGGGGAAACAATGAAAAGAACATGGAGTGAGTGGGAAAAAAAGAGATAAAATGATTTACAATTATTGTAAAGAAAATGATATATAGTTAAATTAGAATTTTCTTGGTTAATTTTATTACATGTAAATAAGACTTAAAATGAAATATTCTTTCTTTTGATAATGATTTTCTAAGTGTAGCACAAAAAGTGTTAAATTACTTTCATAACAAAATAAAATAATTTTATCTTTTTTCATCTACTTATTTTTTTGTGTATCCATAATAGTCTAAATTAATCAATCTCTTATTTAAAAAGAAGATAAAGATACCAAGTAATAATTTTTTTTGTTTACATTTAACTTTTTTAAAATTATAGAAAAAATAGCCCAACTAAAAATAAATATTTTAACAAATACAAATATATGTAAAATTATTGAAATAATGTGTTTTCATACAATTTTAAAACTATTAATAATGTAACTAAATATAAAGTAAATAATATATTTAAATTATAGATAAAGGATATTCTGAATATAATTATCTTAAAAACACCAAACACCAAACACCAAGAAATATCATCTATATCAGTAAATAAAATTTATCATTTTCAGCTATATTATAATTTAGACATATAATTCAAATAATTACGTTTCTTCATTGACCATTCAAACAGAAGAGATGACAATAACCAGAAAAAAATAAAATGATTAAGTCCGCCCAGCCAAAAAATGATATTCAGACTGATCAGATATTGAATAATTTACATAGATCTGGTGATGATATTACTGCTATTGTAGATCTCTGACTTTTTATTTAAATGATAATATAGACGCTATTCATCACAAAATAAGAAACTACTTTTGACCAGTTAACAGTAATATAATGATTATTAAAAAACTGAAGCCTCTGGCATGGAGTGCCAATGAAGACTTGAGATCTCTAACAAAGATAATGAAGAATTAAAGTGGCTGCAAATTCCAAATGGGCATGATAATAGCAGACTTATATGATTAAAAACTCATTTTATCTCTGAGTGCCATGTTTACAAAATTTACAGTAAGCCATTTTCACAAGCCTCTTACCTCAGTAACAGTGCTCCCATATTAAAGTTCCTGTTTTACCTCCCTTTCACTCCCACCATACAATCACATCAGACCCAGCAATGAGAACAATTTATAAAGCAGAGCAGGGCCCCCCACTCCCTGGTATTATGGCAGAATATCAGCTCTCCAGCCATTACATTCTAACAAGTATACGTTACCATGCCTATGATTATGTTCCCGACACAAGATTCTAGGTCATGTGGTCATATAGGACCTGCAGAAGAATTGATAAAGAAGACCCAACAAAGATACGGAGGATAAGGGAGCCAAATCACAACAGAAATTGAACGACCATAACATCAGAAACCGATTGATTTGGATTTGGGAGAGAAAATCGATGTACTGGCGAGGGAATTATGGAGTCTGGTGGGGAAAACTACATACAGATTGTGAGTTATGATTTTGCATTTACAAATGAGATCTCACTAATAATTCATCAAAGTAATCAATTATTCCAGATTGTAATGAAAGCTTGTTTAAGGTCAGTGCTCCATGTGAACATGATCTGTTTGTTGGCTCAAAGTTTGGTCCGTTGTCTATCAAGGACCGTAATGTCATTCTCAAGATTATGAAGTATCGGATCCAACGATTGTTACAGGTAAGCTGTCATTTGAATATAAGAAATGTTTTGTACCAAACTGAATGATTTAGCCGACCAGAAGAATTTCAGCTAGACGATATGACGTCCCAAGGAAGGAATGCCTCGTGTCCTCTTGCACGTACAACAATGCCCGTAAATCTCAGGGCAGGTGTCGAAGAAGTAAAAATTGGAAATCATTTCAGAGGAGACACGTGCACATGAGCATTGTCGATAATAATTTTTTTTTATGAATAAGTGTCTGATTTATCATTTATAGAAAGTAATATTACATATTAAAAAAATTGGATGGATATTAAATTGCATTTCTAAAATCTAGAGGGGACTATGATCTCGATCATAAAACATATAAAAACTATGAAATCAGATCTCTAAAGTCTATATGAAACTAATACCTTGATCAAAAAACATATAAAAACTAGTTGCCAAGCGGCAACAATAGTTGTAGAGGGGGGAGGAGGGGAGTCTTGATCATTTGTTTTTGGTAATGAAATGAAAGCCTTACATAAATAAATGAGGTTGAGTTGAATTGGATTAATTTTTTAAATGAAATAGATCTCTATAAATTATTTATATAGATAGATAGATAGAGGAGTCACTTAATTTAGGTGAAGTCTAGGATGAAAAGTGGTTGACTAGCCAATTCAAAGATTAAGATGTCAAAATATTATATAATTTTTTATTTAAAAAGAATAGTAATAATTAAAAGATCTTTATGACGAGGTCAATCATGATCATCTATCTTGAAGTTTTATCTACCATTTAATAAATCTCATCTAAAATTAGGTATTTAATTTATATTGTTATCATTTATTTTTTTCTACTCTTGTTCTAGTGATTTCTAATTGTCTTCATGATAAGAAAAAATAGTCAAAGCAAGGTGAATTTATTATCCTCGCATCTAGTTGATCCCAACCACATTATTAAGAAGACATAGAAGAATGTTGATCAAATGAAGGAGACCATGAGAACATCTTGCATACTTGTGAGAGAGTCAATGAGCATTTTGAGTGTGGCATTTTCTTTGGTCCCTACATAGGGAATGGTTATAAAGCAAACATAAGGTGGCAAGGTACGTGGAACATGAGTAGCAGTGTATGGTACATTACCCCAATGATCCAAAAAGTTTGCAAATGGACCATCTTTAGAGCCACCATGTTGCCTTGAACTTGAATTTGTAAAAAAAAATATCAAATATAACAATAGCTTTGCTAGAAGTAAGAATTTGATTATCAACTGGTTTGTTAGTAGATATAACATAATTTCTTTCTTTCTAGATAAAAAAAAGGAGCTCAAATTTTACACCCTAGTTTTATATCACTTTCCTTAGATGTAATAAACATGGCGTCTAAATACTCAATTTAATTATTTTGGTGCACTAATGTAAAATTACGTTTGTACCCATTAGCCACATGCATTGTAATCCACATCAACAAAATTTTCATTGATACAACTATATTGTATAGTGTGTCCTAGTCTATTTATATCAAATTCCATGTTTTCCTCCTTTAAGCTAACTTTCCTAGAATATGACCATTATCCATAAACACACACCAAAATTCTCATGATATACATATGGGAAATCATATTTATAGACATCTCCTAGATCATTAGACTCATCAATAGTTTGTTAATAGTGTTTCTTTTAAAACTCATGTACAATTAAATTATTCTTAACCTTGAGTAAATAGTCTCAAGTTTACTTTTAGAAATCTCAAGTTGTAATCCCAAGGGAGAGTTTTATAATAGATCAATAAATAGAAACATATAATGGAAGTATCAACAAGGTAATTTCACCACTTCCCCTTTATCCCATTTAATCGTGAAATAAATAGCAAATCCCTCATTTATTTCTCAAGTATACCCCACTTGGAATAGAGTAAATTTCAATTTTCATAGAGAAACTTGTAACAAAGGACACTTTCATGTTTTTTTAAGACCATTTTTAACCCAAACACAAGAAACAAGAAATATGTAGTCCATAATTATCTTTTGATATATAGTAATTATTAGAATCTAGTATATTGATTTAGAATCAATCATATAAATAAAGTCTAATAAATGAAAGGTTGTTGAATTAGAAGTTCCAATAGTTGTAGAAAAAAAGATAGAGATATTAGAGACCAAATATCCCAAAAAAATATGGGAATTAGAAGTTCCAATAATTGTAGTTATAAACTACAATTAGAACATGCAGTTGCAAGACTATCTAATTCCTTAACCACCCTTCAAGTGTTTTGTATTGTGTTCTTTGATAATTATGAGAAAAGCAAGAACCTAATATGTACATTCTATATGCATAATTTATTGTAATAAAACTAATTAGAATGGAATCCTTACCTTTGTGTAGAGGATATTTAGTACAAAATCAATTAAAATGGGGAAGGTATAAATCTTTATTCAACATCAAGGAAAAAGATTAAAAAAATATATAACAAGAGGTGAACATGTACTCTTGTGTGAACCATTTGCGGAGATGTGCATAAATTTATAAATAAATTAGAGAAAAACATTACTAAAAGAAGTGTTGGAAATTAACTCCAACATGTCAAAAATAAAATAACCCTTAGGGTACCCTTATTTTCATGAGCTAAATAAAGATGATATTAAGTGTAAATTATGGAAAATATACACCTCATTCTAAGATGGAAGAAAAATAATCTAGTAGGATACAATTTCTCCCAATAGAATAGCAACTTCATTTGTACCAACAAGACCCTCTGGGATATTTGGGTTGAATATGGAGCATTTGCAGACTTACTGAATTGATAACACTCTAGCAGTCCACTTTCTTAAAATATCTTTCAAATTATCTTGATGTTGCGAGTACCTGATATATGAATTTTACAAATTATTGTACCCCTCCCAAGTGTCTTCAAGTCTATTAACAATTTTAGACAATCTGTGAACAATGAGGTCATCTACCAAATTACTCACCCTTTTGTTCCTATCCTCCTCTTCTTCCCTCAATTTCTTTGTGAGATCTTCAATTTTCACATATAAACCCTCCTTGCCTTGATCTGATGTATCTATTGAGTAGGGAGGAGCAGTGATAATTGGCAGAATATCAGCTCTCCTGCCATTACATTCTAACAAGTATACGTTACCATGCCTATGATTATGTTCCCGACACAAGATTCCAGGTCATGTGGGCCTATAGGACCTGCAGAAGCATTGATAAAGAACACCCAACAAAGATACGGAGGATAAGGGAGCCAAATCACAACAGAAATTGAACGACCATAACATCAGAAACAGATTGATTTGGATTTGGGAGAGAAAATCGATGTACTGGCGAGGGAATCATGGAGTCTGGTGGGGAAAAACACATACAGATTGTGAGTTATGATTTTCCATTTACAAATGAGATCTCACTAATAATTCATCAAAGTAATCAATTATTCCAGATTGTAATGAAAGCTTGTTTAAGGTCAGTGCTCCATGTGAACATGATCTGTTTGTTGGCTCAAAGTTTGGTCCGTTATCTATCAAGGACCGTAATGTCATTCTCAAGATTATGGAGTATCGGATCCAACGATTGTTACAGGTAAGCTGTCATTTGAATGTAAGAAATGTTTTGTACCAAACTGAATGATTTAGCCGACCAGAAGAATTTCAGATAGACGATATGACGTCCCAAGGAAGGAATGCCTCGTGTCCTCTTGCACGTACAACAATGCCCGTAAATCTCAGGGCAGGTGTCGAAGAAGTAAAAACTGGAAATCATTTCAGAGGAGACACGTGCACATAAGCCGTCATTGACAATAATTTTTTTTTGAATAAGTGTCTGATTTATCATCTATAGAAAATAATATTACATATTCAAAAAAACAGGGTGGATATGAAGTCGCATTTCTAAAATCTAGAGGAGACTAGTATCTTGATCATTAAACATATAAAACTATGAATTTGTATCTCTAAAGTCTGTACGAGGCTAATACCTTAATCATAAAACATATAAAAACTAGTTGTTAAGCAACAAAAATAGTAATAGAGGGAGGAGGAGGGGAGTCTCGATCATCTATTTTTGGTAATGTAATGAAAGTCTTACATAAATAAATGAGGTCGAGTTGAATTGGATTAATTTTTAAATGGAATATCTCTATAAATTATTTATATAGATAGGTAGAGGAGTTGCTTCCTAAAGTCTTGTAATTTAGATGAAGTCTAGGATGAAAAATAGTTCACTAGACAATTCAAATGATTCAAATATCAAAATATGATATAATTTAATTATTTAAAAGGAATAGTAAGAATTAAAAGGTCTTTATGAAGAGGTGGATCATGGCCATCTATCTTGAAGTCTTATCTGCCATTTGATAAATCTCATTTAGAATAGGTATTTAATTTATATTGTTATTTTAAATTACTCCTTTCTACTCTTGTTCTAGTGGTTTCTAGTTGTCTTCATGATGAGACAAAATAACCAAAGCAAGGTGAATTTATTATCCTCGCATCTGGATGAGCCCAACCACATTATTAAGAAGACATAAAAGGATGTTGATCAAATGAAGGAGACCATGAGAACATCTTGCATACTTGTGAGAGAGTCAATGAGCATTTTTGGTGTGGCCTTATCTCTGGTCCCTACATAGGGAATGGCTATAAAGCAAACATAAGGTGGCAAGGTGGGTGGAACATGAGTAGTAGTGCATGGTACATTGCCCTAATGACCCCAAAAAGTTTGCAAACTGATAATCTTTAGATCCACCATGTTACCTTGAACTTGAATTTGTAAAAAAAAAAAAGCTTTGCTACGAGTAAGAAATTGTTTATCAACTAGCTTGTTAGTAGATATAGTAGAACTTTCTTTCTAGATAGAAAAAGGGATATCAACTTTTACACCTTGGTTTTATATCACTTTTCTTATATGTAATAAACACATCGTCTAAGTACTCAATTTGATTCTTTTGGTGCACTAATGGAAAATTACCTTTGCACCCATTAGCCACATGCATTGCAATCCTCGTCAACAAAATTTTCCTTGATAAGACTATATTGTATAATGTGTCCTAGTCTATTTATATCAAATTCCATGTTTTCCTCCTTTAAGCTAATTTTCCTAGAATATGACAATTATCCATAACCACACACCAAAATTATCATGTTATACATATGGGAAACCATATTTATAGACATGTCCTAGATCATTAGACTCATCAATTTAGTTTGTTAATAGTGTTTCTTTTAAAAATCATTCACAATTACATTAGTCTTAACCTTGAGTAAGTAGTCTCAAGTTTAATCTTAGAAATCTCAAGTTGTAATCCTAGGGGAAAGTTTTATAATAGATCAATAAATAGAAACATATAATGGAAGTATTAATAAGATAATTTCACCACTTTCCCTTTATCCCATTTAATCGTGAAAAAAATAGTAAATCCTTCATTTATTGCTCAAGTATACCCACTTGAAATAAAGGAAATTTTAATTTTTATAAAGAAAACTCAACTTGTAATGAAGGACACTCTAGTTTTAGTAGAAGTGTCATATTTTTGTTAGGCCATTTTTAACCCAAACACAAGGAACAATAAATAGGTAGTTCAGGCCCGTTAAGGGGCCTTGCAAAGTTAAACCAACATCTTGTTTGTCTGAGTTGGTGATTTGGGAAAAGCCTTTGAAAGAATGGTGGAAAATTAACTTCGATGGGGCATCAAAAGGGAATCCTAGACCATCATGAGTGAGATTCATAATTAGAGGTTGGAAAGGTGATGTTTTGGCATTAGGGGCAAAGAATCTAGATGAAGGGACAAACAATACAGCTGAAGCCATGGTAGCTTTAATAACGATCAAGCTTGGAAAAAGGTTGGGAGCCACAAAAATACATTTGGAAGGAGACTCTTTAATAATAATACAAGTAGTGATAAAAGGGTCAATAAATGCGTGGCATCTCCAAAATGTAATAGAAAAAATACAAGAATAGTTAAATTCATGTGAAAATTTTAAGGTAGCCACATTAGGAGAGTGGGGGATGTTGAAGTGGATGTCCTTTCGAAATGGGAATTAAAATTTAGGCAAGTTGGTAATTTAAATTTTGAAGATTTAAGGAATCTAGAGTTGGTAGATTAAGTTTTCGAAGTGGGAGTACAGAGCATTAAATAGACAAGATAGACATCAAAGTGAAGTAGATTTGAAGTGATGGGAGAATGGTTGGAAAAGGTGGCAGTGGCATCTTAGTCCGTTGAAGCATTAAAAATGGAATGTGGCAATAAAGGTAATTAAGTCCTTCACCATTGATTTGGTTATCACTTTGTGTTTGGTGAGGAACGAAAAAGCCGAGGAGAAAATTTTGCAGTGACGACGGTGGAACAGGGTAATCATGGAGGAAAATTTTACTTTCCTCTCCAAACGACATCTTAATCCTTCGTATGGGGATGCATCTATGCAATGGTTATATCAGGAATGTTTCTCATTGAAGATGAAAGGTTGGTAAAATGTGTGAGAATGATTTTGGGAAGAGATTTTCGAATCCTCAGGGATCGCTACAGAACAAGCATGGATGTGTATTCCATGATTGCAGCATGAGGTTTGGACCTTGGAAAACCGGTGGAAACTGTGAGGGAAGTGATGGTAATGTTGGTACATGAGGATTTCTTGGTTGGGATGGAGAGTATTCTTGAATGGGTTGTTCCAGGTGTGGGGCTAGACATGAATGAAGGAATAGGAATAGAAGAATTTGAGGAGCCTATCAAATACTTACCCTTTATTCATTGGCCAGAGGGAAGATTCAAGGCACGGTGCAAAGAAGAAGCTCGATTGGGATGGAAGGCATTGAAGCTATTCATCGAATTGATGAAACTTGAAGCTTTCATTGCTGAAGCAAAGGCAAAAATGGAGCGAATGGAGAAAGTGAAGGAAAACCAACAGAAGCGGAAGGTGAAAATAAAGGGAAGGGCAAAGAAGAACCCGAGAAGTGCAAAATGAAGCTGGCGAATGTTTTTTGTCTTTTTGATAGTTTTCAATTGTTAATGGTTTAGTTAGTTGTTGAAGTGTCTGAATTGTATAGAGTAATCTCGGGTTTTCTATTTTGTTTTCAAAAAACTATTAAAAGTTTCAAGTCATCTTTTTGTAATGAAAAAATGACTGATAGATGATGGATGTATGGGGATGGTGAATGGGTTTGTATCTATGCATGTTACTATGTTTGAAGGCAGGCTTTTTAGGGTCTCAGAAATTTTTGGTCTGAAGGAGATGATTTGGAATGATAATGTACTTTTTAATTTTAAATGCAATACAAAACACTCTTATTACCGACCAAAAATAAATAAATAGATAGTTCATAATTATCTTTTGATATATAGTAATTATTAGAATCTAGTACATTGATTTAAAATCAGTCATATAAATATATTCTAATAAAAGAAAGGTTGTTGAATTAGAGGTTACAATAGTTGTAGAAAAAAAGATAGAGATACAAAGGACCAAATATCCCAAAAAAAGCATGGAAAAGAAGGAAAAAAAGATAGAGATACAAAGGACCAAATATCCCAAAAAAAGCATGGAAATGAAAGAAAAAAGGTGTGTTATACACGATAATCAATAAGAACAAATTAAAAATTGAAGAAAAAGCATAGGAAATTACTAAATATTAGGAAGAAATCAGGATTAAGATTATTCTCCCTACTTATAATCTTGCATGTTGTCATCCACCACCTAGGTCTTCTACATATATCTTCATGAATATAGTTACAAGGTACAATTAGAACATGCAGTTGCAAGACTATCTAGTTCCTTAACCACCCCTCAAGAGTTTTGTATTGTGTTCTTTAATAATTATGAGAAAATCAAGAACCCAATATGTAAATTCTATATGCATTTATTTATTGTAATAAAACTAATTAGAATGAAATTCTTACTCAGGCTGTGTAGAGGATATTTAGTTAACATCTATATCTTTTGTACAAAATTAATTAAAATGGGGAAGGAATAGATCTTTATCCAACATCAAGTAGATAAAGATTAAAAAAATATGACAAGAGGTGAACATACTCTTGAGTGAACCATTTGAGGAAATGTGCATAAATTTGTAAGTAAATTAGAAAAAAAATGTTCGATAGGAAGCACAAAATATGAAATTAGTTTAAGAAAAAATGAGAAATTATTTCAAAAATTACAAACCCAAAAAAACATTACTAAAAGAAGTGGGGGAAATTAACTCCTAACATTAAAAATAAAATAACCCTTAAGGTACCCTTATTTTCATTAGCTAAAGAAAGAATAAGATACTAAGTGTAAATTATGGAAAAAAAGGTTATGTTGGATAGGATCTGAAACTGTTTATATCTATAATATGGACCTCATTCTAAGATGGAAGAAAAATAATCTATCCATATACCTTAAATACAATTATTTGAGAGCACATGTGATGGATTATGGGAAAATGAAGGTTACCACAAACTTGGGAAAGAATTTTACTCTATCCCTCATGGTTTAGTCAATATGATAGGAAAACCTAGGCTTTGATTATATAGGGATGTGTAATTAGGTAACTTAGGGGGATGCTGAGTTTATAAAAGGGATCATTTCTTTGAGCCTTTTCTTTCTTTTTCTCTTTTATAATGACTAATTATGCCACTTAAACTAATTAATACTATTTCAATGTTTTTATTATGTATAGTAAGATAAATAGTAGGAAAAATAAATATTTTATCTATAAAAATTCTTCAAGAGATAGAGTTACCATACATTGTGATAGAGAATGTGGTAACTAGCATTCCAAACACCGTGGATTTTCTCTTACAAAATTAGCAATAGAAATTTTTAGAGGGTCAAAAATTTTCCTTATTAGATGACCCTTTGTAGTTGTTGTGCACTGGTTTGTCACTATGCCAGTTAGTATTATAAAGTTGGTCTAACCATTTTGGAAATCTCTCTTTTATTTTAATGAATTGGTCTATCATTGAACAAACCTTTTTGATTCCTAGATACCTTATAGATTAGGTCTTTTAATGCAATTAGGACCTTATCCAATTTACCCTCAAATGATGACACTTTAAATTTTTTATCCTTTAGGATTTTGTAAAATTTTAATAACATCATCCCTTTTGTGCATTTTACTTAAAAGCATCCCTCGAAGACTAAGGATCATTGTCTCTCAATTGGCAACCCATTTTTTCATGTTAGGAATTGCAATGCAATACCAACCACATGTTAGGAATTGTAGGAAAATAATTACCAATTAAATGCAAATAACAATTACATAGTAGAATCAAAATAATACATAGAAAAATAGCAACGAAAGACAACACAATATTTTAACGCGGTTCACCCAATTTATGGGCTACATCCACAAAATAGAGTCCAATATTATTATTAATTTTATTAAATGATATTTACAATTAACTTGCAGAAACAAACTGAATCATAATCCACTACTTTGTTCACCCATGCACAGTGCTACATGCACCTAAAGCTTCAACTCGTGTTTACATAGTCACTACCCACACATTATTTCACACAACCTATAGCTTCACCCATGCACACCACACAACCTGCAACACCAATCCTATGTAGTGGAAGGAAAATAACAGTCAAACATAACTATTCAATGTCATGGCAATTCATTTTCTATTCACAATAAATTGACTATTCAAATTTGGGCAGTTACAACTTAGTTTTCAACAGTTCTTTAACTGTATTTCAAATACAAATTGGCATAAAATTTCCTTTACTAAAATACATTCCCCTATTAATTAATTTGGGTGGAAAACACATCAACAAAAGTGGGGAAATTTAAGCAACAAGTCTGATTGGGCTCCATATTACAACAACACATACACTCATTTAGCCTAAGATATGGGGGAATCTTGTTCACGACCCTAGTAAACTTAGCATTGAATTCTAACACAAAATCAGTAAATCCTTTGCTTATGCTAGTGAACACATTGATAATAAACCTTGGGTCAGTCTTGTCCCCATATTATTCTCTAAATACCCATTTAAATTCATCCCAAGAACCAAAACTTGCATTAAGAAAAATCATATACCAATCTTTGTCTTCATCAAACAAAGATTGCATGAAAAGATTCATAATAACATATTCATATTTTATTTCAAAATCATCAATTAAGTTTACAAATTCTTTTAAATGATCTTCACTGGACAAAGCATTTTTTCCAAAAAAATATGACTAGAGAAGCTCTTACCTTGTTTGGAATTACATTTGGGTATCCTAGGATGCCAATTAAATATATTTTTTGGAACCTTTCAATTTAAAAAGGACTTCTACCTTGAAAATTACCACCAACCATATTAGCTTGAATATTTTGTTGTACAATAGGTATCCAACCACCCAACTAATTAATTCCTTTCCCACCAACATATCCTCCTCTATTAAGATTATGCCCATGTTTTAAAAATAGTCCTCCAACATGAAAAATTATTGGAGAAACATTAACACTGACATGGGGAATAGTTTTTGGATTTATAGGATGGTTTGGATTCACTAGGTAAATTGGGGTAGTAGAAGGAATTAAGATATTTCTTGGTTTTAGAATTGAACCTCTAAAACTTGCAACAAAAAGATTCATGGGTACACTTGCAACAAGATTACTTGGGGCTAGAGTCCCTAACCATATAGAGTTACTAAATTTACTCATTTTTCAAAGAAGTAATTATTCTTCTCAAGTCATCGCAAGTTCTCATTTCTCCAACCCTATCTATTTACATGATTTGAGATCATTCATCTCTTTGAGAAATTCATCTTCATTTTCAATTTTCTTACCAAATGAATATGCCTTTAGATAAATAATGTGAATATTTACATCACTATAAAGTCTACTACTAGAAGTAGTAGGATCTCTATAGAAATAAGGATCACCTTACTATCTTGAGGATTCAACAATAGGATTTACAAAAACACTCTAAGTAAGATTAATTGTTTGAAGATTAATTTGAGAAGAAAGATTTAGGTTATATTCCATTTGAATTATTTCTCTCTTTATTAAGGTTATCTAATAATTCTTGATACTTTAGACCCTTCTAATTTTATTTATCTTTTAAACAATCAACACCCAAAACATGGGTAACTACACCATTGTAGGAGGATATAGCCTTACCACCCCTTTCCATATTTTGTGTTGTAAAATAATCAATAGGGGTGGTAGGTGTGCCTATTTATTTAGGCTTCCAAGATTGGAAGCTTAGAATTGAAGCCTACAAGTACCACTAAAGCCCAAAAATTGAAACTAAATGTTGAGAACTACCCCAAAATTTTGTGAAGACTAAAAATATCATTCTCTTTATCACATGTGTACAATGTAGAAAAATGTATCCCTCTATATTTTCACACTTGTTTGGGACCTCCCTGCTAAAATTGGGCTTCTTTATGCCTTATTTAGTCCGATTTTGCATCCACAAGCCATATTTAATGTATCTCTCTGAAGATAATCTCAACACTTAACTAATGACCAATCATAATTTAATGTTTTTGGGTTTTGTGTTCTAGATTTAGTGATTTGGGACTCATACGCCACCTTGGGCATATGGGTCCCACCTAAGTTTCAGAGCATGAACCTGAATTTGGAATTAAACTTAACTTTTCTTGAAATTTGTGTCCCAAGATTAGCCTACTCAGACTCATACACCCCAACTAGCGTATGAGTCCCACTTAGATTTGACCTATTTTAAATTCAAATTCTTGGCTGGATTTTATTCTCCTAGATCTGATGTCAGCTTGTAGTGTTATAATCTTAAGAAATTTGGCATAAACAAGTACAAATACAAGGTTATTTCACATATTTTCTCCTAATCTTTCAAGTATTCAAGCACTATAGAAAATTTATGATCAAGAGAGTTTACAAGAGCATTCAAGAGCTGATTGTCAAGAATTTTGGAGTTACATTCAAGAATCAAGCATCATGTCAAAGTCATCGTGCATCATGTGTGTTTTTGAGCTAGAATTTGTGATGTAGGTTCTTATGATTCAGGCAAGCATTCAAGTCAAGATCCATAGCCTTCATTCAAGAGTCAAGATATACATTCATGCTAGTCATTTCACATAAGTTTGTAACCTTTGTTACAAGGGTTTGGGTGAGTTGCAACATAGCTTATTTGTTCATTCATCATTCCTTCATTCTATTTTATTTCATTTCAAGGTCTAATTACCAAAATGGGGTTTGACCAATGAAAGCCCCTATCCACTAATAAAACAACATTTTCCCCTCTATTTGAAGTGTGATTTGCAGATTTAGGTTGAATATCCATTCAAGAGAAAGATTGGAAAAAGTTGTCAAAGTTGCAGAGTTGTCAAAGTTGGGAAGTTGTCAAAGTTGGGAAGTTGTCAAAGTTTTCACCTTTCTTGCAAGATTATGGAAAGTCACCTACAAGATTACTCTGATTTTAAGTTTCATTTCCTAGATTACATAGTTAGGTTTTGCATGTTACTTTCATTTCTTGTCTTTCTAAGCATTTTCTTAGTGGTGAACCCCCTCTTTATTTAATCACACCCAAGGAGACCTTGTAACAACCCCTTCTCTCAATTCAATCGTTAGGTTGTTGATCCTAGGGTTTCCTTGAATGAACTAGAGAAAAATAGGAGATAGGTGGGATCCATCCATTCCCTTCACTTATCCCCTCATTTTCCTTTTGTGTTCATTTTGGTGAACCTAGCCTTTGGACACCTTATTTCTAATTTGTATTGCATTTCATTCCTAGATATAGCTTACATTAACTTTTCATTAGGTCTTGCATTAGTTAATTCGTATTTAGGGATTCTAAATCTTGCATTAGTGGAAGTGCATATATGTTGCATTTTTGCATCTTGCATCATTGAAATTTTATTTGAAATCTATAATTTCACAAATTCAAGACGTCATATAAACCAAAATCCTCAAAATTCACTCAAATTTACTAAATTTAGTGCAAAAACCCAAATCTGGGAATTTAGTGTTCACTATTTTTCAACATTTAAACCTTTCAAAAACCCTAATTGGGACTCATACACCCCTCTAGGCAATTTAGTCTTGTGCCAAACCTAAAACTACATTTTCCAACATTAAAAATCATGTTTATGCGCTTTTCTGTTGTTGTTGTTTTAGTTTACCAAGTTTCTATTTCATTCATTTCATTGCATCTAGCTTAATTCGGTTCATTTAATGCATTGCTTAATTTCAAAATTATATTTACACATTTCATTCTAGGTTATTACATTGCTTTCATAATGGATATGTGCTTTGGTAAACTTTGGATATCTTTGAAATCATCAGTGGATGTTTCAAGTTGTGCTTTTGGAAATGATCCTAATAAAATTGAGCTCACTCATGCTCAATCAACTCCTAATGCATGTCCTCGTGATGTTGACATTATTGGAGAAGATGATGACATCATGAAAAACTTCATAAACGATTGCATTAACAACCTTAAGACTAATGCATCCTTTTATCCCTCCATGAAACAACCAACACCCCTACCATCCCACCACTTGAGATGTTTGGCATTTTACATCCTAAAAATGAATCACAAGAAAAACCTAAACTCCCTAAAATCAATGATCCTAGTTCCTCTAATCAAGTGCATCAATCCTATGTTAAAAAAGTGACCAACACTCCCATCAACCTAGAAGAGACATATGGAAAAGGATTCATGATCTTAAGCAAACAAGGATGTGATACAACAAGTGAGCATGAAATTCATCAACTCTTGGAATAAATACCAACTGAAGATACCAAAGGGATAGGATATCAAGATCCTCCTCTCGACATAAGTTTCCTCCTTCCTAAAGAACAACCAATTCCTCGTAATGATGATAAGGATGATAGGATCATCTTAAAGGTCCTCCCCTCTATAATTTGGTGAATCTAGCAAGAAACGAAGGCCTTACAAAATAAAGAAGTTGCAATTCCCTTGTCTGCCATCTAAAACTGAAATAACTTTACATATACTTCTAATTCAAGGACTTATTATATTACCACCCATAAGAGAAAATGGAAATCCAAATCCTAAGAACACAAACACATCACATTGGCAATATCATAGAATTTTTTGGCATAGTACTGATAACTGTCATGCTTTAAAAAAATATTTAAAAAGTTTGATATCATAGAAATAATCCCTTAAAGCATGTCCTTCCACTCCTTGTCATGTAATAGTTGAAGGATTATAATATTCTCACTATTACATGCTTTACATTCATTACAAATCATTTCAAAATGCAAGGATCTCTTTCTCATCACCTATCTCGGCTCATTCTTGTCTTGCACATAGTGGAGGCAATAATTAGATAGCCTTGTCCTAGTAGCACATTTGAGTTGTCCCTTTGGCTAGTTGTCCACCTTTCATGTACAATGAACAAGATTGGGATGTGGACGACCTACTATAGGTTGACTCGCATGTTCCTTACTAGTCTTGTCTTTATTTTTCTTTTTCATGTTTCTTTTATGTGATTTCATGTGTGTAATGTGATATCCCCATACCATTCTATTTCATGTACTCTCTCTCTTTGTGACATTCCTCTATTTGTATCTACATTCTTCTCTATATCGTAAACCTAATCTTTTTTTATCTTGTGTTTTCCTTTTGGGGATGACGCAAGGCTTCGAGACATTTAGGTCTCTTCCATGTTGACCCAAAATCGTTTCTTTGTTTTCACTCTCTTTGTGTCATTCTTTCTATTCCATGAGTATTTTGGGAATGATGATGTTTCCAAGCTCTCTAATAACATTGTAGCAAAGACATACTAACCTTGAATCCATGGATCCCTTATGTGATTTTGGGATTTCATTTTGGGGGCAACCCCTTTTCATGATGTAGCTTCATTTGGAAACATATGACTTGCCATAGGGATTTCCAAATAAGCTCTCATGTCCTCTTTATTGTTTGCATTTAACATTTTCTACTTTAAAGTAATTGTTTAGAGCATGGTGTTTAGCAATTTATTTAAAGTGGGGGCATACATTGGCATTATTCTTTTGCATTTTACAACTCATGTTTCATTGTGTATTTGGTGTGATTTCATTCAAGAGGGTGATCTCTCTTAATTATATTCCTTTTAGTGGCTTGATGCAACAAACTGCATCCCCTAAGTTGTGAATATTCCATACTTCGATTGGTCTTCTCTTGGATACATTAGGAACAATGTTCCCTAATTTAAAAATTTACATGAACTAAGAAAAACTCCTTTGAACATACCTTACACTACTTCTGCATTTACAATATTGGTTATATGGCCACCTTGCATAACACACTTTGCTTTCCTGTGAAGCCATCTTGTTTGTTCATGGGCGTCAAGCATATGAAGCTTTGCTTACCTCGTGAATCCTACTGTTTGTGTTGTGCGGAACATTTTCAAAGTTATTAGGAGGTATAGCTTTGGTATGGTTATTGTATGGGAGCTAAACTTAGGTGTGACTTTCCCATAGCAACTTGCTTGTCTTTGTGAGCGCATACCGAACACATGCATATGTGTCTCACTAGGGGCTCACCTAGTGGATAGCCTGAGGTTCCACTAGCCCTTGTGAGCATGTGTTGGTTTGCATGGTAGACATCATGTTTCACTTGTAAGTGTATTTGGACAAACAACTTAGATCTGATCCACATCGTGATGGTAAAATGGTCGAGGCTTGATCCACCCCTTTTGTTTTTGTTTTTATTTCTCTTTATGTCTTTGGTACTGTACATGCTTGTATCTTGTTGTTTCATAGATCATTCACATGTGTTTTATTTTGTTCCTATGTTGGTTTACCATAGGATCTTGATCTGGGGGCTTGTGTAACCCTCTTGATTGTTGTCATCCTATCTTACTAGCATTGGTATGCTTGGACCCCTCTTGATGCAAGTTTGTCTACTTTAGTGTGAGTTTGAACCAAGTTCCTCCTCTCACTAAATTAGGGACTAAATGTAGTGTAGAAAAATGTATCTGTCTATATTTTCACACTTGTTTGGGCCCTCCCTGCTAAAATTGGGCTTCTTTATGCCTTATTTGGTCCTATTTTCATCCACAAGCCTTATTTAATGCATCTTTCTGAGGATAATCCTGACACTTAACTAATGACTAATCATAATTTAATGTTTTTTGGTTTTTTGTTCTAGATTTAGTGATTTGGGACTCATACACCACCTTGGGCATATGGGTCCCATTTAAGTTTTGGAGCATGAACCTGAATTTGGAATTAAACTTAACTTTTCTTGAAATTTGTGTCCCAAGCTTAGCCTACTCAGACTCATATGCCCCAACTAGTGTATGAGTCCCACTTAGCTTTGACCTATTTTAAATTCAAATTCTTGGTGGGATTTTATTCTCCTAGATCTGATGTCAGCTTGTAGTGTTGTAATCTTAAGAAATTTGGCATAAACAAGTACAAATACAAGGTTATTTCACATATTTTCTCCTACTCTTTCAAGTATTCAAGCACTATAGAAAATTTATGATCAAGAGAGTATACAAGAGCATTCAAGAGATGATTATCAAGCATTTTGGAGCTACATTCAAGAATCAAGCATCATGTCAAAGTCATCATGCATCATGTGTTTTTTTCAGCTAATATTTGTGATGTAGGTTCTTATGATTCAAGGAAGCATTCAAGTCAAGATCCATATCCTTCATTCAAGAGTCAAGATCTACATTCATGCTAGTCATTTCACATAAGTTTGTAACCTTTGTTACAAGGGTTTGGGTGAGTTTTAACATAGCTCATTTGTTCATTCATCATTCCTTCATTCTATTTGATTTAATTTCAAGGTTTGATTACCAAAATGGGGTTTGACCAAGGAAAACCCCTATCCACTAACACAATGACATTTTTCACTCTCTTTGATGTGCGATTTATAGATTTAGGTTGAAAATCAATTAATGAGAAAGATTGGGAAAAAATTTCAAAGTTGTAAAGTTGTCAAAGTTGTCACCTTTCTTGCAAGATTACGAAAAGTCACCTACAGGTCAGAATTCAGAGTTTCAAACTCAAAGATCAGAAAGGAGAGAAGCTATAGAAGATCACTAGAGGATATCCGAGTTTCAGACGAACCCTAATACTAGGACTAAATCACCACTTGTGGCGTATGATTCTAGTATACCAGTTTTAAGCCATTTTCTGTAGATCCTAGTTTAGTAGTTGTAGATTCTGGATTCAACTCGAAACCCTAAACTAGGACTAAATCGCCCAGCCTGATTTATGAGTCCCAATGTGCATCAAAATTTAGAATTTCAAGATTACAAACCCTTTTTAGTGCTTCTTCAATTTTCCAGGTGCACCTCTATTCATTCTACAGTTTATTATTCTTATTTGAAGTTTCATATTCTAGGTTACACAGTTAGATTTGCACATTGCATTCATCTCTTTCTTTCTAAGCCTTTGCTTAGTGGTGAACCCCTTTAGTCTTTAATCACACCCTAGGAAACCATCCTAACCCTATCCCATTCCTCAATCAAGTCAATTGGTTGAGGGATCTTGGTTTCCTTGAATTAAATACAACAAAATAGGGTTCCCCTTGTGTGTTCCATTTCCTAAAAGGTGAATACACCCCTATTTTCTTGGTTTCAACATGTATGACTAGGATGCTGACACTAAAACCATATGACCTATTAAAAGAAACATAATTCACTTCTCTAACCAGGAGGCCAAATTTCTCTTTGTATGCCATTGGAATGCTAGCACTTTAGTCATTTTATCTAAATTTGTAGTATACATAGCATCCAATATTGTTTTGGAATCTTAATTGAAATTGTACTCTAGGCATAATTCCAACCTTATGAGATCATCAATTGTGTCGTTTAACAATGAAGAATATAACTCTCTACTTGTACAAATGAATGAACATAGAGAAGGGACAGTTGTGCTAAATTCACCTTTCCATTGGTAAGAGGCTTAGTGATTACATTAGAATCCAAAATATT
Organism: Sequoia sempervirens; assembly: GCA_007258455.2. Classification (NCBI taxonomy): domain Eukaryota; kingdom Viridiplantae; phylum Streptophyta; class Pinopsida; order Cupressales; family Cupressaceae; genus Sequoia; species Sequoia sempervirens. Next base: position 8,854 of record VDFB02121462.1, on the reverse strand, counting down.
TAGCATAATCCTCTTCTCAATATAATCCAACATATTTTATTTTCCTTTGAGTTGTTTCTCCAATTTTGACTAGTAGGATACAATTTCTCCACTAGACTAGAATCTGCATTTGTACCAACAAGACCCTCAAGGATATTTGGGTTGAATATGGAGCATTTGTAAACTTATTGAATTGATAACACTCTAGTAGTCCACTTGCTTAAAATATCCTTCAGAATATCTTGATGTTGCAAGTACCTGATATATGCATTTTACAAACTATTGTAACCCTCCCAAGCGTCTTCAAGTCTATTAATAATTTTAGACAATCTATGACCAATGAGGTCATCTACCAAATTACTCACCCTTTTGTTCCTATCCTCTTTTTCTTCCCACTATTTCTTTGTGAGATCTTCAATTTTCACATATAAACTCTCATTACCTTGAGTTGATGAATCTATTGAGTAGGGAAGAGTAGTGACAATTGGCATATCAACAACATGGGTTATGGTAGTAGTTATTTGTATCTTATTATATTCTTGAATCAACTTTGTCATGCCCACATTTTACTTCACTAAAAAATAACACAACCACCAAAAATGTTATCATTACAACATAAATCTAGACAACTTATGGATTAACCCTTGCACAAATAATGGTATCATGTTGCATTACCATCATGAGCATGTCACACAAAGTGTAAATATATGGATACTACAAAATTGGGTGTGATATATCCCTTCTCCACACCCTAATGATGGTGGTCCTCCTATTAGGTCTAGGTGTATAAACAAGCCACCTTGAAAGCTAATATATTACTTTGTATAATTTACCAAAGGTTAACTAATGGAAAAATGTGCATTTAGTCATTGAGACTAATCTTGAAGGTGTTACACCCAAAATTGTGAAGTTACTATTTACTATTACTATATAGGGTAAATGTGAATGTAATGTGAATTCTAGAGATGAATTAATGATGCTTGTACCTTGTTATCAATATGAATGTTATCTCATTTCATGTTATCTCAATTGATGTTATTCATGGTGAAATACTGCATAAATGAGAATAGATGGTTATTGAATTATTGTTATTTTAACTTTGAAGATGTTTATATATGTTGCTTATTGTTGTGAACAATTGACTACTAAGGCATGTGCTAGTGGTTGTAGGTAAATGTCCATTTCTCTAGGGGGAGGGGAAGTATCACTCGGGAGAAGATCTTGGTCAGGTAACCGGTAAAAGTAAACTATTTGAGCATACACACCACCTTAGATTGAGTGAAATAAGTCAATTTATGGGTTATAGGTAAGTCATCCATAGCTTATTTGAATGCATTAGGAGTCTTGTTTACTTCTGCATACTTTTACAAGTGATGTTTATCTATTTGGGGTTTGAGTTTATTCTTGTGTTATTACCATCATATGGATAGGTGGGATGTAGGTGGAAGTATGTATATGTGTATGCACATGCATGTCAGGAGGATCTAACAACATGTATATGCATATGTATAGATATACCACACGTACACACCTATCAATATGATGGTAATGTAAATGGATGTAAGTGAATCAGATGTGGACATATATATATGTATAGTATATACACATATCCATATGTATATGCATATCGATACAAGTGTACATTGCAAATGGATATGCTCATACAGATGCATCGATATGGTATACCAACACATACGTGTACATAGAGGTATATTCATGTATACATACATACATACATATTTATATATATATATGCATACATCCTTTATAATGTGGATATTATAATTATATTGCCTTGCGAATATATATATCAGATGAATGTTGACTATCTTACGATATATATTTATGTAATGAATATATATATATATATATATTTAAGTTGTATATATATATATATATATATATATATATACTGTGGTATTTAAATATATTGAGGGTAGAAGATGTCATATGAATCCAAGTTTTGACATCTTCTCTCATTCACACCTGCAATGATGTTTTATTTTACTTCCTTATAAATTATGTCATATATATGTGTATACAAAATGTAGAAGCATACACAAGGTAAGTCAATTGTTAAATAACAAAATGCCTCAAAGAGACGTGGTCTAAAAATATAATTGGAAAGTGTATAGAATTGTGTAATTTAAAATATGCATTGACAACCTAAGGTTATAATGACAAACAAACAATGATCAACCTGGAATATGAAAAATAACAAAAATGAAAGAAATCCATAATAGAATGAAAGAAAATGTGTAAAGACTTCACATACCTAAAAAACAAGAGTTTCAAATGGAGTTCTACCCAATTATGTAGCCTTTGCTTCTTCTTTCTTCAAACTCTTCAACAATTTGACTTTTTCAAAAGCTTGTTCCCCTCCAAACTTCAATTGTATCACTTTTGAATGGAATTCAGACTTGAATTGATATTATATGCCTTTCAATGTGAAAACTCTACTATTTCATGCAAAGGTGGTGGAAATATCATGAAAAAGGTGGTGGAATGTGAAAAACATGCATGCACACTTCACAACATCATCAAAAAGCTATTTTTTGTCAAAGCACGTGTAGAACCAGGAGAATATGCAGAATGTGGGCCTTGAGATCATGGGTATATTGAGTTTTTAACCATTTTTAGAGCAAGTCAAAATGTGCTAGTGTTATAACGCGAGCGTGTAATTTCTAGCTAAAAACACTTGTATCTCTATTGCTTCAAAACGTGCTCACGTTATGAGAAAGTTGATTTTTTTATAGATTTATTTTCTCTCTTTGTCTATACCCTCTCCCCTCAACCCAAAACCCTTAATCCCTCTACCCTTAAACCCTCAACCCTCTACCCTCTACCCTAAACCCTAAAACCTATACCTTCAAACCCTAAACCCTTTACCCTCAACCCTAAACCCTTAAACCTTCTATCCTCTATCCTCAAACCCTAAACCCTAATACCCTCTACCCTCAACCCTAAACCCTTAAACCTTCTACCCTCTATCCTCAAACCCTAAACCCTAATACCCTCTACCCTATGCATTGGACCCTCAACCCTACTCCTTCAACCATATGTACCCTCAACCCTAAACCCTTAAACCTTCTACCCTTTATCCTCAAACCCTAAACCCTCAACCCTGATACCCTCTACCCTATACATTGGACCCTCAACCCTAATCCTTCAACCATATGTACCCTCAACCCTAATTCTTCAACCATATGTAGGTCCTAAACCCTAAATCCTAAACCATCAACTCTATAGTTACTCAACTCTATACCCTCAACCCTTATACCCTAACTCTATCTCTCTCCCCTCTACCCTCTACCCTTAACCCAAGGTATATGTATATATATATATATACATATACATATATATAGGGTGTCAAGCCATGACTTGCAAAAAAACTTAGTTGATTGATGTGATTTTTTGGTAATCACAAAGGGAATTTATGGTTCACTAAGTTTGGAAGGAATTGGATCTTCAAATGGAATTTTGTGAAATTTTGGAAGTGAAGTGCAATTGCTACAAGTTCAAAACAGCAGTCTAAAACTCCATGTTTGACATCAAATTTGGATTTACAATAATGTTGGAACTTTTTTTTAACTTCAATTTCAAAGAAAATTCAAAAGGGAAAAGGGATAGAAGAGTTCCTAGAACTGCAACTAATGTTGAACAGTAATAATGGAGGATGCTACAGTGGAAAACCTTCCCAAAACTAAGTTACATGATTATAAATAGGGGGATCTCCTCTCATTTTCAAGGGAGAGTTGAGTTGTGTAAAGACATGTTGCAGAAATTTTAATAAGAATTACATTGTTTTGGTGGATTCTTGTGTTTCTCCACATGTTGCATGATTCATCTTCTCAATAGTAGATTTTAACTTTGTTGTTTTACTTACAAGTTTTTTTTAGTGGTTAGTTCATGTTGCACATTGATAGTGAAGAATGTTATTGTTTTGATGCCTTCCATGTTCATGCTTTTTGTTGTTTGTTAATGATGAACAACAGTGTAAAGCTAGTCTAAACATTAATTTGTTGCTACACTTAAATTCATCTATTATTCATGCTTCATGGTGAATGGATAGTTGAAAATATGCAGACCTTAGAAGATAACACTAGTTTCATGAGACTATAAATTACTTTGGTTAAGTGGGACCTCTCTTGAAAGATAACTTTCTACAAACAAGTTGCAGAAAATTATCCCAAGGTCTCTCGGGTGTCAGGTCATGACTTGCAAAAACAACTCAATTGATTGATGTGATTTGTTGGTAATCACAAAGGGAATTTATGGTTCACTAAGTTTGGAAGGAATTGGACCTTCAAATGGAGTTTTGTGAAATTATGGAAGTGAAGTGCAATTTCTACAAGTTCAAAAAAGTAGTCTAAAACTCCATGTTTGACATTAGATTTGGCTTTACAATAATGTTGGAAATTTTCTTTAACTTCAATTTCAAAGAAAATTCAAAAGTGAAAAGGGATAGAAGAGTTCCTAGACCTACAACTAATGTTAAATAGTAATAATGGAGGATGCTATAGTGGACAACCTTCCCAAAACTAAGTTACATGATTATAATTAGGGGGGTCTCCTCTCATTTTCAAGGGAGAGTTGAGTTGTTGTGTAAATACATGCTACATAAATTTTAATAAGAATTACATTTTTTTGGTGGATTCTTATGTTTCTCCACATGTTGCATGATTCATCTTCTCAATAGTAGATTTTAACTTTGTTTTTTACTTACAAGTTGCTTTTAGTGGTTAGTTCATGTTGCACATTGATAGTGAAGAATGTTATTGTGTTGTTGCCTTCCATGTTCATGCTTTTTGTTGTTTGTTGATGATGAATAGCAGTTTAAAGCTATTTTGAATATTAATTTGTTGTTGTACTTAGAATTCATCTATTATTCATGCTTCATGGTGAATGGATAGTTGAAAATCTACATGCCTCTTTGCTAAGCTAGTTGAAAGTGAAAAAATATTGGAGGGCCTCTTTGCTAAGCTGGATTGAATTTGTTCCTTCTCCCCTTAGAGGTTCCAAAGAGTTTTAAGAAATACACTAGACAAAGGGGAGTTTCAATAGCTACCACCCCCTACCAAGGCTAAGAGAGCTAAGAAAATGGAAGCATCTTCCTCAACTCCATCCACTCATCCCACTTCACCTCCATCCTCACCATCTCCTTCCATTCATTCACTCCACTCTTCCTCTTTGCTTTTGGATCCACCTTCTTCTTTCCAGCTGCTCCAAACTACCTTTCACCCCTTCACCCCCCATAGCCAAGTCACTGTCCCTGCCCCAACACTTCACCTCCAAGGCACTACCCCAACCACTAATGATCCTTTCTAGCCCTAAATAACGGTAGTAAAACCAGTGCAACCTCCACCTCCCATCATGGCTCGGTTGGATAATAACCTGTATCCTTTGTCCTTCAATGATTACCATGATATGCCAAAGAATCTAGAAGTCTTCTGCACTAAGTTCCATCCTCATGATCCGCAGAGGATGATCCAAGAACATATTAAGATCTTCCAGACATCCTTGAAGGACATGCAAATAAAACATGAAGATGTGGCTTGTAGGCTCTTTCCCTACTCCTTGGGGGAAGAGGCCTTTTATTGGTATATACATCTACCGACAGGGTCTATCACTACTTGGGATCAATTAAAGAACATTTTCTTGCAAAAATTCAAGATCTCAGTCAACCCATCTGAATTATATCAGCAGTTTATGTCTGTTCGAAGGGAGAGTTGAGTTTTTGTGTAAAGACATGTTGTATAAATCTTAATAAGAATTACATTGTTTTGGTGGATTCTTGTGTTTCTCCACATGTTGCATGATTCATCTTCTTAATAGTATATTTTAACTTTGTTGTTTTACTTACAAGTTGCTTTTAGCGGTTAGTTCATGTTGCACATTGATAGTGAAGAATGTTATTGTGTTGATGCCTTCCATGTTCATGTTTTTTATTGTTTGTTGATGATGAACAATAGTGTAAAGCTAGTCTGAAAATTAATTTTTTGTTGCACTTAGAATTCATCTATTATTCATGCTTCATGGTTAATTGATAGTTGAAAATTTGCAAACCTTAGAAGATAACACTAGTTTCATGAGACTGTAAATTACTTTAGTTAAGTGGGACTTAGTTTTTGGAAGGTTCTGTAGCATCCTCCATTATGACTGTTCAACATTAGTTGCAGGTCTAGTAATTCTTCTATCCCTTTTCCCTTCTAACTTTTCTTTGAAATTGAACTTAAAGCAAAGTTCCAGCATTATTGTAAAGCCCAGTCTAATGTCAAACATGGAGTTTTAGACTGTTGTTTTGAACTTGCAACAATTGCACTTCACTTCTAGAATTTCAAAAAACTCCATTTGAAGATCCAATTCCTTCCAAACTTAGTGGATGGGTGTTTTTTCACTTTCTCAACAATATTTTTTTGTTTCCATCACATCTCCTTACCATTTTATGAGTGTCCAAAAATAGAATGCATCACCAATATCTAGACCTTAGGATCTTATGAGCAGTTATTTTTGCCATATAATGTCCACCACAAACTCCACTATGCATCTCCTCAAGAGTCTTTGTAGCATGTTCTTTATCAACACATCTAAGCAAGACACTATTTTTTTCTGTCCAATATACACTATTCTATAATATGACATATTTATAGCTTGCAACTTGAAATTTCTCTTTTGATTATCAATCATGTACTCTAGACAAGACATGTTTTTAAATAATGCAAAATATCTTTATACCAAGAAAAATATTGAAAATTGCATTCCTTCAAAGGAGTATCATCTTGTATTTGATTGATTTGACTTGCATCAAGGTTAGACTTAGCCATAAGCTTAGCTAAATCTTCTTGCAAGGTGTGCACCCTTGGTCTCCTTGTGTTGTGTAACATAGCACTTGGGTTCGTGACATGGCTTAACCACCTCCTATGGATTCATTAACTCTAGCGATTGTATCGGGTAGTAATAGGTCAATTTTTTGGTGCAATAGAAACCATCTATGCAATAACTGGTATCAACACCTAGGTCACAGGTTTGAACCCCTCACTTGCACTAGGAGGGATTGTTGCAAGGTGTGTGCCCTTGTTCTCCTTGTGTTGTGCAACACATCACTCACGTTCATGACATGGCTTAACCAGATCTCATGGATTCATTAACTCTGGCATTTGTAGTGGGCATTAATATGTTGATCTTTTGGTGCAATAGAAAATGTCTATGCAACAAACCTTGTCCTCTGAATAGTTTGGTTATCTAGATGTCTATGTTGAATTCCTAAAATTTTTTTATCCATCTACATCTTCTCCCTATGACTTCTTGTTGATTGAAGATGTCCTTAACTATAGTATTAGGGACATTGGAAATAATTATGGCTCCCACTAAATAGGGCATGAAATTATCTACAACTTTGACTAAAGCATATGTTTATTTTTGTGTAATATCATACTTTAATTCTACTAACAAAAGTGACTTACTATCAAATGCAATTGGTTGTTCATAACCTTCATCATTTTTTTGTAATACTATAGTAGCAATGGTATGAAAAGAAGAAAAATAAAATATCTAAAAAGGCTTTGAAAAATTAGGTGACTTAAGCATTGGTACTTGTTTGATAGCCTTTTTTTATATTTGAACCCTAGGAAATAGGGTTCCACCTTCTAGGAGATGGAACAAAGGATAAGGGCCTATTTCACTTTAGTCCATTCAAGGAAACCTTAGAGATCTCAATATAGGGATGGAATTAGGGAAAGAGATTTGCAATAAGGTGTCCTAGGGTGTGGTTAGAGACAATAAGGGGGTTCACCACCAAGCAAAGGCTTGGAAAGAAAAGTAACATGCAAAACCTAACAATGTAACCTAGAAAATGAACTCAAATCAGAATAGAAAACTAAAGAAGGAAAGAGGTGCACTTGGAAAACTAAAGATGCTCGAGACAAGGTCTGAAATCCTAAAAAAAAAAAATTTAAAGCATATTGGGACTCATACGCCAAGCTAGGCAATTTAGTCCCAGTTTAGGGTTTTTGGGTAGAAACTGGAATTTCACAGTGGCAAGTTTGAATCCTCTAAAATTCAAAAATGTGCTATACCAGGACTCATAAGCCACAAGTAGCGTATCAGTCTCATTCTGCTTTTTCAAAAATTTAAGATCTGAATCTATTCTCCTATCTGTACTCTTCCTTCCAAACTTGGTTTCCAGATCTGAACATGCTAAAAACCTACAAAATAGAATATTGTATTGATTTTCTTATGGTGGGTTTTCCTCTATCAAACCCCTAGTTTGGCAGTTAAACCTTGATAGAAATAATAGATCTCTAAATTAAATATGAGTGCAAGCCCTAATCTCAAGTGCACCTAAGAATAGGAGATCTAGAATGCAACAAAACCCTATTCTAATGTGTTATAATAAGATGCATGAATGAAACATAAAGATGATGAATCACTCTAGGAGATCTCTAATCACCTTAATAATCCATAATAATACATGTACCTTCCTTTAGGTAGAAATTAGAATGATAATGGAGGATGGAATCACTTAGGAATCAAGTCATTAGGCTTTGTTCGATGGCTAGTTGCATCTCCCCAACCTAGAATCCATCATGATTCTCCATAGGAATTTTATGTGATCCTTTCTCTTCAATGCTCTTGTGAAAGTATGCAAATGAGTGCTCAAGTTGATATTATGAATGCTTAGGTCTTGAATTACTTCTTCTTAGGTGAAATAATGATTTGAAACCTTGTTTATATAGGAACTTCATCTAATATACCATTTATTAGATCCCAAATATTGACATCAACCAAAAATTTGAATTAAGAACCTTAATTTTTCAGTCAAACCCTAAAAAGGGACCACCCATGACTCATACACCCAAGGTGGCGAATGGGTCCC
>VDFB02121461.1:0-10757 GCA_007258455.2 Sequoia sempervirens | reverse complement strand
GAGAGAGACTTGTGTATCAAGAAAATAAGTCGGTGATGCAGTGAAGGTGGATGAATTGTTGGTGTCATGGAAAATGAGTGGAATGTATGGATGCTTTGGGTCTTGAGGGATGGTATTCGGTAGACCCAAGATGGTATTTGCATCCAAGTCTTGGTTATTTACAAGGGGATGTGTTTGAAGAGAGTGGAGCAATGAACTCCCCTTGGTGATTATGGGTTGACTTGGAGCATGAGATGATGTTGGTTGTATGATGAGTTGGATGATGTTTTGGAAGGATGGTGTGAATGACACTAGTGGCATATTCCCAGGAGGTTTTTCCACAATAGTGCTCACATCATAATCAGAATGGAGTTTAGCCCCTTCCTTTGCTAATGCTAACATATATTGTGAAGGACTAAGTCTCATCATTGTGTTGACAATTTTGTGGTTTTCAAGATTTTGGACTAGCTCCATGATTTCATCTTGGGTCATTCCTTGGACATTGTTGGTGACATCTTCCACTTGGCAACCTCCCTCTTGAAGATCTTGTGGTAGTTGAGGGTGGTCAAATGGAGTGTTGATAGGTCCCATGGGATTATTTTATATTTAGCTTAGATCACTTGAAGTAGATGTTTCCTTGTTTTGTTCCATGTTCTTCTTGTGTTGAGATCTAGTTTGGACCATAAAATAAGGATCAAATTTCAGGAATATGGGAGGTAAACCTCTAACTCCTTAGGTTGGTCTAAACTTTAGGTACAAAAATGAAAATCTAGGATGTTAAGGATCGAATGGTGGTGATGAGCTAAATGAAAGATGAATGATGTGAATGTTTGAACTTTTAAGACCCTTGGAGGAATACTAGACTTTAGGACTTTTTGGATTTGGTTTGGATTTGATTTGATTTTTTATTTTGGATAATGAACTTATAAACCCCAAGATGTTAGATGTTATCTTGGAATAAAATTTCCCACAAGGATGATAATTTAACTAAGTATATGAGGAAGGATTCATCCACACATACTTAGTAAAACAAGGTGGTTTTGATTTTGATTAGAAGGTTTTTCCAAAAGACTAGTATGAATGATTTTTCCAAGGTTCTAAAAGTTGTTTGTGAGATGGGATTTGATTGATGGGGTGACAAATAAAGGTGTTGATTTTTATCTGAGGTGAACCTAGAGACTTTTGTTTACAAGACCTAGGTATTGAAGAACATGCTATACTTCTAAAACTTTCAACCCTACAAAGTGAGATACTCAAAACATTGGAAGAGAGCTGGATTTTGACAATAATAGAATGAGTACAAGTTTGGATTGTCCTTTGAAGCACGTTTGTAGAAGTTATAGAGAAATCTATCTTTGACTTGGTAAAGTGTTGATTGACATTTCTTGAGATCCCTTGGACTAAGATGCTTGTGATGATTGATAGAATTTGGTTTTGGGATTTTGATTTTGTGAGAAATCATTTGAAAAACCACATGTGTGAGGTTCAATTATCTTTTATCTAGATTAAATGAATTCTTTTTACCACATTAACACTTTCTTGCTTAGTTTTCAAACTGTATATCTATGTATCAATTTCTTTTCATTCCACAAGGTCCATTATGTGAAAATCAAGAGAATCAAGGAAATAGTTTCCCTAATGTTGACTTTAGAGAGAGACAATTGAGATATAGGCCCAAATATTTAGAAGCATCTAAGGATAGAATCCCTAGGGACAAGAAGTAATAAGTGGACTCTTTCAAAGATATTTGTTCTTCTAAAGGGTTTGAAGTTTTGATGACTTTGTTGAATGTTTGTTTCAAAGTTTTGGATCCAAGCAAAGTATTTAACTAACTCAGAAATTGCACAAACCTAGGATAGAAAAGACAATATTTGTTGAGTCCCCACTTGGATTTTTCCAAACACTAAGACAAAGTGAACAGGTAGAGATTTGGCGACACTAGCTCCCCTCCATGACACACACTTCTTAGGACCACCAAATCTCAAAATCCTTAAAATCTGGAGATTAAAAGGATTTATTCTATTTCTACTTTGAATAGTACAAATGTGGGGTGGCTTCACAACAACCATTCTTGCACCAACAAATAGAAAGGATTTTGGCTTCTATACAAATTGGTTCTTAATCAGGGTAATAGGGGACATGGCACCTTGCGAGTGTTCAACAAGCCACTAAAAGCTTTAATCAATCCTACTAGGGGCTCTTATACTTTTTACAATAGTACCCCATTCTGAAAGACACTATACAACTAATTCCTACATACCATGATGAATTGATAGTTTAGTCTTATCCATTTATATATCGGCCCGGGTGAAAAACCGGTTGGAGTCACCTTCGAATTGGTCTTAGGAAGACCCCTCTAAAGGTAACAAAAGTGAGGAAGTACACTTGTAGTTCGACTGCCCAGTTCACATAAAGTGCAAGGAGGGAACACACACAATGTCTCTTTCTCACACTAGCATGATTTGTTCAATTTCAAACCCAAACTTGAAATGTGTAGGTAATTTTTTAGACAGCCAATGTTACTAGAATGCTTTTGATTCTCAAGATCACCGTGAAGCATGAGAGAAGTGCATATGCATTTGAATGACACAAGTTGCAAAAAAAATTACAAGATAAAGAAAACACAAGTTCGTTTTAAATCCTCAAAGCAATGATGAGTTCTTTTTAGAGCACCAAAACTAAGTGTGAAGTTGTTTGTTTAGTTTTAACCCAAGATCAAAATTCTAGTAAGTTTCTAAGGTTCAATTTTATTCCAACTTTGAAAAAATCAATCACTGATTAATTTTAAACCCAAATTGAAATGGTTGTCCTAAAATAGAAAACAAAAGCAACAATTGGATGCTCTAGACTATTACAATAAGCATTTAAAAATGCTTTTTTCAAATTTAATGCCCAATGCTTGAACTCAAATCTGCTTTTTTATTTGTTTCTCATTCGAAAAAGACCACCATTGTTTCTTGATTCCAACCCTGCAAACATTATAAAACAATCACAAATAAGATATATTTCAAGGATTTTATGGCTATTACAAAACTAGCAATAAAAATCAGATTTTATGCACCCCTTAAAAAACAAACAGATTTGAGGTAAATGATAAAGTGTGCATCCCTTTGAAGGAAAATCAAAAAGCTGATTTAGAAAAAGTTTTCATCGACCATGAGCGCCTAAGCCAAGGCAACCATCCTACATCTATAGGCCTACCCAATAGATTTTCTGACATTCAAATATGCATATAATAAATAATAAAGCTTCCTTTTCTGACATTCAAATCTACATATGATAATAAAGCTTATATGTATGGATGCCAAAGTAGTTGTATTCAATAAGGAATGAAAAACTACTGTTTAGATAGGATGGTGGCCTGCTTCTGCATTAACATTCAAATCTGCATCCAAACATCAAATGCAAATAAGAAACTCTAATGCAAATCGCCATAAACAAGTCGCTAATTAGAAACAACTCAAAGTTTGTAAAATCCAGTGCAACAAAATACAAGTTTATGGAAGAGGGGAATAGTGCGACTGCAGAAGAAAGCTATGATTATGTCATTGTGGGAGGAGGGACGACTGGGTTCCCATTATCAGGAATGTTGTCACACAACTTCAGCGTACTATTTGCTTGAACCAACCCCTAGTGTTGGAATTTGCAAGGTGAGTGTAGGCTCAGTTAAGTATACCATAAGAAACATCTGCAGGCTTACACAAGAAATGCACATGTGTGAAATAATTGCGTAGACCTAGGACTAGGAAATGTACATTTTAGTTCCTTTGTAATGACCCACAGGGAATGTTTGAATGTTTCAAATTGAGTGAATGATGTGTCTTAAAAGACCCCTGGTAACATGTATGCAAATGTGGTAGCATAGATAAGGCGCATGAACCTATCAATAAAATGGATCAAGAGATGTGGTCTCTTGGACTACAATGTTTGCAGGATATGTACAAAATAGATTTAATGAAAAGGCTTGGAAACTTAAAAAAAATGTAAACAGTGGGTGTAAAAGACAAATTTCACAACTTTCTCATTCAAAGAAATGTAAACTCGTGGACTATAATGACTGTAGGATATGCTACCTCTAAATAACTTAGCTATATGTTTTGCACCAGCAAATAAATAAATCAACCGTTACTGTTTCTAGAATGAAAGGGCATTGTAATTTTACTGCAGCAAGATCACCATTTTCTTGTAGTCTGCCTTTGTAGACCTGGCCCAAAGATGTTGTATAGGAAATAGTTCCTTTAGTAATGATTAGAAGAGTCAAAAATCCTATAAGAATCAAGTAGAGCGTAATCTGTGTTACTCCCTCATAGACCAAAGCTATGAATAGTTGGAAAAAGACCACAAAAAAAACCGAATAAATGACTTTTAGAAACTTTTAAGCAAATGCAATTGGTAGGTGTAAAACCAAATTCCACAACCTTTGATCAACATTCATTCTGCCGACATCGTGTCAAATTTCACCAAAACTAGGGTTTCTATTAACAAAGAAAAACATGAGCTTCACAAATTCTTAAATAGCAATAAAAAAAGCTTCTAATAGACTCTGCGTATGCAGCGAAGGAGGTCTTGAGTGGTGAAATTAATCTTCTATTTGGAGAAGGTAGAGACTACTTTGAAGAGCGCATCGAGGCCGCCTTTGTGAGCAATGACGATGGAGGTCTTGAGTGAGTGGTGTTCGTCCTCCTGTAGTGGCGGCGGCAGGTCCAACTTGTGGGTGAGCACCAAAAAATGTGTGGTTAAAATATTATATCATTTAAATGTAGAATATCTCACCAAAATGTATTTTCCTTGTCAGAAAAAGAGTTATTGACACATAAGACCGAAAAAATCTACAAATTATCTTATAGCCTTTAGATTGTTTATACTTACAAAAATAGAAGACTTATATTCTGATAGTAAGCATCAATAAATATTCTAAGATTTTAATGCCTTTAAGAGAAGCAAAAGAATTTATATTCCTATTGATATGACCAAAAACAAAAAACGTATTAATCAATGCTTGAACAGAAGCAAAGATTGTATATTTCTATGCAATGCATACAAAATATGGAAACACAAGCGACATGTTAGATGGTGAGATTTTTTAAACAAACATGAGCTTGGGCCCTCCCTCTAGCGCCATTATGTAGATGCTAAACCTGCAAGTGCTTAAAATTTGACATATATTAACATTGTTAGTCAATTTAAAACAAAGAAAATCAAACATCCCTATGAGATTCTGAAAACATACTTAATAATGCTAATAAAACAACAAAAGATGAAAGAAACCAATTGTAAGCATATGCAGACCTTATCCCATAGTGGGAGTGGTGCTCCTTTGATGTGGAAAGGATGCCCTTTCCCACCCCCTTGATAAACTTCCAATGATGAAGATGCAAAGATGCAAGTGATGGAGATGAAAGTGCCTATAGTGCAAATGCTAAGATTGTGGACAATTTTCAAGTAGAAGTGCCTTCTATTTATAGATTGAAGGGTTGAAGAATGGAGAGATGGGGGGAATGTGGGACTAAAGGAGATTCAATAATATTTTGACACTTGTCACAAATCTAATGGGTGAAATTGGAGCACATTTTGGAGAATGTGCATAGTTAATGCATCTGGTTGAGGATTTGAGAGGTGTAAGAGAGATTAATGCATTTGTGAGAGGCATTAAATGAATATGGTTGAGATATTTTGGAGGGAAATTGTTTGGGAAAGAAAGTCAAATAAATGGAGTTAATGAAGGAATATTCCCTTAGAATATTCCTTTTTGATGGAAAATGAGATAATTAGTTAATTAAAAGAATTTATTTTCATGTACAAGTGGGTGGGTTAGTCCAAGGTTTAGGTTTGACCCAGGTTGAGTCAAAAGCTAGAGAATGGGTAATTAGGATTAAGAGTTAATTAATCTAGAATTAATTAACTTGGAGGGATTTGGGGGATTTGACAATTGACTAAATGATTTGATTTATTAAACCAGATGAGAAGACTTTAGGGATTTGATTAAATATATTGATTTATTTAAAACAACCTGATGAACATTAGTGAATTAATTGAATTAATTGCTTTAATTGATTAATAGAAGAAATAATGTTAATTCGAGTGTCTATAGGGTCAACATGGAAGAGACATAGGGTGTGTCTATGTGTTGCTTCATCCCAAAAAGGAAAACACAAGACAAATGAAAAAGATAAACAAAAAAGTGAAAGAAAAATAAAAAGCCTTTTGGATCAACATGGAAGAGACATAGGGTGTCTCGATGTGTTACATCATCCCAAAAGGAAACATGGGATAAAAAATGAAAGAGATGATGACATAGAGAAGAATGAAGCTATAGATAGATGAATACCACAAAGAGAGAGAGAACATCAAACAGGAACGTCACGGGGATCACATTACGCACATGCAATCACAAATAAAAGAAAAACGAAATAATTGAAAAGACTAGTAAGGAAAATGCGAGTCAACCTATGAGCAAGTCATCTACCTCCCAATCTCAGTTTATATAAGTGGAAGGTGAACAATGTAGTCTAAGGGACAACGACAAATGCATTACTAGGACAAGGCTATTAACTTCTTGTCCCCATTGAGTGCGAGACAAGAATGAGTCGAGGTAAGTGATGGGAAAGGTCATGTAATAGTGAGAATAAAATATTCTATAACTATTACATGACAAGGGTGGAAACAATATGACATTATTTCTATTCAATCCAATCAATGTTTACAGGAATAGCATATTTATCCAGTAGACTTTGTAAGGCATGGCAATCATTGGTGCTATGTCCACGAGTTTGATGGTATGCACAATTCTTTGTGTTATCTTTAGGAAATTTGACTCTAGTACGGTGTGGTAATTTTATGAGACCATGATGAAGAAGCACTTGCAATGCTTTCTCATTTTTAGATTTAGGGCAAGGAAGATGGAAGAGCTTGTTAATGTCACTAACTTCCTGAATGAAAAGAAGAAAAATATGTGGGCTCTCTTTCGCTTCTATGGTTTCATATCTTAAAGGAGAGAGGCTATTTCCTTACTCTTAACTCAAGAACAAACCCCAAAATGAAAAGAAGAAAAATATGTGGGTTCTCTTTTACTTCTAGGGTTTTGGACCTAAAAGGAGAGAGGCTATTTCCTTACTCTTCACTCAAGAACAAACCCTTGATATTTCAATGCAAAGGAGATTGAAATCTTGTAAAGGGTTGTCCTAGGGGCTGAATGATATCAAATGAGGGGTTCATCACCAAGTGTAAACTTGGAAAAAAAAATGAAATGGAAAACACAGTGTGAAATGGAAACTAACTCTAAATGACCTAAGAAAGTGAGCAAAATGTAACAAAAAGTTATAAAAATAAAAGTGTGCACCTAGAAGACTAAAGAAGACAAAATGGAGGTTTGGATCACTGAAAAATCTACTATCGATGTTGATTGGGACTCATTCACCAAATTGGGCCAATCAGTCCAGTTTTTGAGAAAATGTGTAGGAACAGGTTTCAACCAAAAGGGTATCCAGATTTGTAAAAATCTCTGTCAGGCCTGTATAGTGGGACTCATTCACCAATAGTGGTGAATCAGTCAACTTCTGCTTTTTTGGAAATTCTGAACTAGATTTTGTGCCTCTCAATTTGCTCTACTCTTTTTGATTGGTTTCCAAATCTGAAACTACAAATTTCCACCTATAGACCTTCTCCAAGCTTCTCCAAGGCTTGATGACAACCTTGGTAACTTTGAGGATTTGACAACTTTTCTTCAACTTGGCTTCTTGGTAGATTCGTAACCTAGCCCTGCAAATCACACATAAGAAGAGGGAAAAATGTTGTGGGGGGTTAGTGTTTAGGGGTTTGCCTTGGTCAAACCCCTTGTTGGTAATTAAACCTTGAAATGAAAGCAAATATAAAAGGAGAATGATGAATGAACAAAAGATAATGTTGCAACTCACCAAACCCTTGCAATAAGGTGCTACAATTATGCTTGAAATGGCTACAATGGATGTGGTTCTTGCTTGAATGATGTTGATCTTGCTTGGATCATGACCTCAACATCACAAATGTTAGCACGATAACAAACATGAAGAATGCAATCTTTGACTTGATGATTGACACTTGAAGAATGCTTTTGAATGCTTGATAATCTACCTTTGAAATGCCTTGAAAGCTCTTGTGAATGCTCAAATTATGCTCTTGTGAACTCTCTTGAATGCTAGGTATGAATATGAGTGAAAAAACCTTGTATTTATACTTAATTATGCAAGAATTCCCGAAATTACAACACTACAAGCCGACACTAGATTTAGGAGAATAAAATCTCACTAGAAATTTGATTTAAATTTAAATTTTGGTCACACATGACTTATTTGTCTATGGTGTCAAATGAGTCCCATCACACATAATGTATGGGCCCACAAATGGAAAATGCCTAGAAATGTGTGAAACCTGCATCGGGGCCAAAAAGACCTAGGTGGGACTCATTTTCCCAAGGTGGCGAACGAGTCCCATACACTAAATCTGGGCCACACAAGCCAGGAACACTTGAATTATGATTGGTTACTGATTACTGTGGATATTATCTTTGAAAAGATGCACTAAATGAGGCTTGTGGATGCAAAATAGGGCCAATTTAAGCATAAGAAAGCTCAATTATTAATGAAAAGCCCAAAGGAATGTGAAAGTGTGTTACAACATTTTATAATGCTCTAAATAAGGCAAGATTAATGTTAATTATGATTAAAATTATGTTTATTATGTTTAGTTAATTGATAAAACCCTAGAAAAGTGTGAAAGTGTGTTACAACACTTCACAATACTTTTGCAAGACACCATTAAATTCCATTAGTTCACAAGGGCCCAAGACCTAATGTGAATGTGTTATCCACATTACAACACTAAATCAAGGTGACATTAAGCCAAAATCCACAAGGAGGACCCAAACGAGTGTGAAAATGTCAAAGGACCCTTTTTTCCACACTACAACAGTAAAGTTATCATATGTTTTAATGTCATGTTAGAGATCTATGCCTAATCTAAGAAAGTTCTCTAAAGGTTTTCCAAATGTAGTCTTTAATCAAGCATTAGGCTAACAACCCCTGTATGGATACTCGTGTTCCATCTTCTCTTGTTAGTAGGGATGTTTCTTCACAATGGGGGTGTGCCTCTCTACCACTAGTGTGGACATGCTCACAATCACAACTCCAAGCATGGACATCGTGGGTATCATGGTTCTCCATTCCTAAACACCATGCATGGACTCCTTAGCCATGTGGACACTTCCTTTCATCCAAGTATGGCCATTCAAGCTAGCCAAATAATGAAAAAATTACTTTCTTGGATCTTATCATCTCACCTATGCATGTTGCTACTTAATAAAAAGATAATGATAAGGATGATGCCATCATAGGCTAGGAGTCCATTGTTGATGGCCAGATTATCTCATATGGTTGGGGCCCTTTCTCTTATAGAGATCTCTATTCTTCTACCATTAATATAGTCTTGGAAGATTAAACAATTAGCCTTCTTATTTTATTTTATCTTTCTTTGAATCTATCATTAACTTTTTGAAGTGTGATTCCATTCTATCCATCTTTTATGTGAATTGTATTTTATATTTTTAATTTTTAATATTAAAATATGACCCTCTTCATTATATTAAAAAATAATAAACAAATAAATAAAATAAGATTAAATATGTTTTTTTTTTTTTTGGTTTCATGACGTAGTTTGAATTTATATAACCATCATTTTTATGTAAAGCTTATAGGTAATATTATCTCCATTAATATTTTAGACATTGTCCAAGTGTATCTCTAGTATAGGGAAGAACAGGAAATGAACGCGCCCTCAAGTTCAAAGCAACAGCTAACATTCACGAATTCGTTGAAGGCCAGAGATGACCGTCAAATTTAAGTTTCAATCTGTCCGCGAGTTCTGTACGGTGATAGCAGCGCTTTCGAAGCCCAAAAAAACTGCAGAGTTCAACCAGATCCTACTTTCGTCTTTTATACAAAATAATATATACCAAAATTAGTATATTATTATTATACCAAAATTAGTATTATTATTATACGAGTAGTCCATTTTAACCAATCGTTAAAGCCA
Organism: Sequoia sempervirens; assembly: GCA_007258455.2. Classification (NCBI taxonomy): domain Eukaryota; kingdom Viridiplantae; phylum Streptophyta; class Pinopsida; order Cupressales; family Cupressaceae; genus Sequoia; species Sequoia sempervirens. The sequence goes on along the minus strand of VDFB02121461.1, from coordinate 713 downwards.
AGTAACGATAATATTTACTGCAGAAACTGCAATTGCTGAGAAGAAAAGGACATCCTCTGTCAAAATGTACAGGCTTCAAGTCTTAATTTTTTAATTAGGTTAAAAAAGTACGATGCCCACTTTAGTAATACAAACCTACGTACATACACATGTATCTCTTCACATGGTGATTTGAGTGGTGGGGAGCTGTGGTTTGTGTGAAGGCTCTTGCACTCTGCAACTGGTGCATCTACGAACAGAATGGTGAGGGGAAAGGTGCATCTGAAAAAGATACAGAACCCTGTAAATCGTCGGGTTACATTCTCCAAACGCAAGGGAGGATTGTTAAAAAAGGCCACCGAGCTTTCTGTTCTCTGCGAGGCTGAAATTGGACTTATCATTTTCTCTCCGACGGGAAAGATGTACGAGTCTGCAAGACCCAGGTATGGAATATCCCTTTCTCTCTGGTTTATACTCTCCAATCAATGACAAATTACTTTTAATTTTATTTCCGATGTTAGAGAAATTTTGAGATATAAAAATTCATACAAACAGATAGATACAGGATATGTTGAACAAAATCATCTACAAAGAACTAGAATTTTTTTTTATATCGTGGCTACGAGTTCTGCAGCATTCACGGAACACACATCTCTTACTCCTCCTTAACACTATTTAGTACAATGAAGAAGCGAAGAAAATGAGGGTGTTTGTGTGTGTAAAACCATACTTTA
>VDFB02121460.1:0-12704 GCA_007258455.2 Sequoia sempervirens | reverse complement strand
CACACAAAACTAGTATGTGTCTTAATACATGTAGTTGGTTTATGATAGTCATCTTGATACAACTCATGTAATACTAAAACCTCTTTTGTGGTCACATTCTTGCCACAGGCGGGATCTATTAATATTCCATTAGTGGGCTTATCATAGATTCGTCTGGCTATGTAAAGAGGACCATCAAGAAGTTCTTTTAGTATATCTTTGGAAGAAAAAGTGATATCAAGAGGTTTGTTGATTGGACCATTATGAGGGATAACGTCTATCACACCCATAAGTTCATTCATAGGATTAACTTGAGTAACATTTGGAGTTATATCAGATTGTTCATTATTTGTATCGATGTTCATGACTTGAGAGTTTGAAGGTTCACTAGCCTTGACAAATGAAACATTGTGTTTAGGAATGGGATTGGTAAAGATTGTAAATTATGGTTAGGGGGTGCAATGGACTTATTGCCTTGATCATTAACACCCGCAATGGACAAACGGCCCGAATCAATGAGGTCTTGAACTAAGTGTTTGAGATGCTTACATTGTTCAGTGTCATGGTCATTTTAGCGATGAAAATGGAAATAAGCTTTAGGTTTAAAGGTGGGTGGTAAAGGTTTGGTGGTATCAAGTGGTTTGACGGTAGGCAAGGTGATCATTTGTTGTTGGAGCAATTGGTTCATTGTATTATGGAGTGTATTAGGTAAGGGAGTAAATTGTCTCTTCGGGTCCCCATAGGTATAAGGCACCATTTCTTTAATAGCTACCACTTGACTTGGAATAGGTTGGGTTGGTTGTAGTTGAGGAGGTGGATTGAAATGTAAAAAGCCTCTATTTGGTTTGTGAAAGTTTGGCATGTTTTTTTGATTATTTTTCTCGGACTTCTCTGCTCGGTTAGAAGTGGACTTTGAATCACAACCTGAAACCAAGTTATCATATTCACACAGGGTTGTGCATAAGTGCATGAATGAAGGGAATTTCATCATGGTTAACTTATCCTGAAGGTTTGTGTGCAATTTTTCAATAAAAATCTTCTAGAGATGTGAATAAGGAATTTTGACATCAACTTGAGCATAAAATGACCAATAACATGAAATGAAGTCAATTACTTTTTCATCGGAATTTTGTCTACAACACATTAGATCAACCATTGTCTTTTTAGGAGTTATATGAACTTGGAAGTGACTTATGAAGGCATCCACAAGCTCATTAAATGATCGGATGGAATGATTAGGTAGGTTTGAAAACCACTCTAATGCAGTATCTTTCAGGGTCCTAGGAAAAATTTTAGCTAAGAGTTTATCATCAAGGACAAAATCACTACATAAAGTTGTATAAGCATTGACATAGTTAATAGGGTCTCCTTTACCTCCGTATTTCTCAAACCTCGACATTTCAATTCCTTGTGGCATCTGGGTTCATAAGATTTCTAAGGATAAGGGGCTACTATGAACATGATATGTGGGTGGAGTGGTTTGACCTTGGCTAATGGTGGATTTTTTTTGTTCCATGGATGAAACAATATTAAGGAGTTGTGTAATGATGGGATTGGGGTAAGTGGTTTGAGGTGGAAGAGAAAATGGCGATGGAGTGTATGTAATGTGAGGGGAAGTGAAAGGGACACTAAGAGGGGTGAAGGTGGTAGAGGGGACTTGTGATGCCACAATAGAACTAGGAATGCTAGTTGGAATTGCGAAAGGAGTCACATGACTAACCTATTGCATAGTTGTTGTAACATGAGGAGTGGTATATGTTGGTATGGATGCTATGGTTGAAAGGGGAGGAATGTGAGGTCCTCCTTGGTTTGGAACTATGTTTGTTGATTGTGAATTAGAAGAAGCATGTTTATTGTAAATCTCAACAATTCTTTTCATAACTTGTAGGCCATCATCACTTTCAATCAAACGATGAAGGTTTTCTATGGCTAGTATGGTAGTGGTGGAAATGTTTTCAAGGGACAAGTCTTGTTGTAAGTGTGCAAAATCCTCATGAATATTAATGACCTTTTCTTGCAGGAGGGAATTGTTTTGTGTATCAACATTCATTGGATGGAAAGGTGAAAGAATAGAAGTGGTATTGTCCATTCTGAATGCACCATTGTCCATACTAGGAGTAGGAGCTCTTGAGATCCCTAGGTCCAGAACGAAAGTGCTATTGCAGGAAGCCATGAGTCTAGAACTTCGTCTCACTAAAGTACTATCAATGGGGCACCAAAAACTCATACAAGTACCACAAAAGATGGGGTGAATGTAAATGCAATGCAAATAACAGAAATTCTACAAACTGAAACAAAGAACTAACAACAAATAACAAAAATGCAGGAAATTCCCAGAAAATGCCTAAAAATGTAATTTGAAATGTGCAGGTGGACTGATTTGCCTAGGGTGGTGAATGAGTCCCAATATGAGATTTTTGTGTATTTTTCAAAAAAATTGAAGTGATTTTAATGCTTTTTAGATTGCAATGAAGGATGCAGATGCAATTTTCAGCTTTTTCAATGATATGTAATGCAAAAATGAAATCTAAATGAGTCTTTCACTAATGCAAGCTAAGAAACCCTAGGATGCAAAAACAAGACAATGACCTCATTGAATGTTGATGCAAGTGAAGTATAGGATGCAAGATGCAATTGAAATCAGAAATGTAAAGTGTTCAATATGCAGGTTCACCAAAATGAACCGTAGATTTTTGGCACCCTAGGTCTTTCTAGCACTTCTAGGGTTTTTCACCTAAAAGGAGAAAGTAGGGTCAAAATTCTAGTTATATTCACTCAAATTATGAAATGTATGATGTTATTAAGGCTAAATGAAATGATCTAAGTGTAGTTATATGAACTAATTGACTGATTATGTATGCAAAACCTATGATTTATGCAATTTTGGAAAACACAATGATGTTTGCAAACAATGAACTATGAATGAACAAGTGCAAAACATAATAGAAAGAGGTTGAATAAGAGTGCACCTGGGTAGAGATTGGAGATTCTAGAATCTTCTAAATGATGTTTTAAATCACAAAAAAATAACCAGTGGTCCTCATTCGCCACTGATGGCATATCAATCCTGCTTCTAATGAAAACTGTCGGGAACAGGTTTCTAAGTGCCAGGATCCATAATCTAAAAAAATCTAGATTTCCATCCTTAAGGTGGGACTCATTCACCACTAATGGTGAATCAGTCCTCTCCCAAAATTCTAAGAAATTAGGGGACAATTATGTAGCACCAGATCTGAGATTGTCTGCTTGTCGGGTTGTCGAAGTCAAATCTCCAGAAAACGAACATAATGTCTTCTCTAAGCTTGAAATAGGATGTAGTTGACTTGAAACACTTTGTTGAATTCTTGTCCACTTTTCAACACCTAAATACTTGTCAAATCTGCATACATAAGTCTGCAAACACACATGCAAAAGGGGAAAAATGGTTAAGGGTTAGGTTCTAGGGATTTTCCTTGGTCAAATCCCACTTTGGTAATCAAACCCTTAATGAAATAATGAAATGAGGGAGAATGATAAAAAAATAACATGAAAATGTTATCAACTTACCAAACCCTTATTGAAGAAAATTTGAAGATATTTCAATGGCAGCTCCAAAATGCTTAATTATTAATGCTTGATTATAGGATGCAAAGTGCTCAAATGCTAGTTGAATGCTTGAATGAGTTAGAAGATTGTAGGAGATGTAAAATGAGGAGAAAAACACTTATTTATACACACTTGTGCTTTAGTAACCTGATGATACCTCATCACAAGCCGACATCAAGTAATTTTGAATAAAAACCCGAAAGGAAATTTGAAATTTTTTAAATTTGGAACCAAGAGGGACTCATTCACCACCCATGGAAAATGGGTCCCACCTTGGACTTGAAAGTGGGTGGCGGTAATTAAATCATATTTAATGTTATTTGTCGGGTTTACATTCAAAATACACTTAATTAAGCCTTAGAAGGGCATAAAGGGGTCAAATAAAGCATAAGAAAGGTGTAAATAGTGAAATTATGCCTAGAAAAGTGTGAAATCTTGTTACAAGAATTTACAACACTTCAAAATAGGACTTGATAAGTGATGAAAACATGATTTTTTAGGTGAATTGTAATGAATAGAGTCTATAAAAGTGTAGAAATGTTTTACAACACTTCACAACACCTTCACAAGATGTCATAATTTGAATTTTAAGGACTTAAATGTGCATATTGAAGTCATATTACATCAATAAATCAAAGAAAAATAGACCAAACATCGTGAATTAAGGCCTAAAAGACCATTAAAATGACAAGGGGCCATTTTTCTACAACACATTTAGCCCCCACTTTAGTGAGAGGATGAACTTGCTTCAAACTCACACTAAAGTAGCCATGCATATCAAGAGAGAGGTCCCAATGTACTTATGTTAGCAAGATGGAATAACAATGATCAAGAGGGATGATCAAGCCCCTAAGATGAAGATCCCATGGAAAACTAGACATAAGAAGAAAGGAACACACAGGTTGAAATGAAGAGATAGGATGAAGCTTCGATCGTCTGTCCAACTAGTTGTGGATTAGATCTAGGCTATTCATTTGAAAAAGAGAATGCATACTCACTTTGGGGCAACAAAACTCATGGTGGTCCGTCGGGTGAGAAGACCCAAAAAGGTGAAGTCAATACGCTAGTTGGTATGCACTCACAAACACAAAGGTGGCTATGGGGAAATTTGTGCCGTTGAATGGGCTTCCCACTCAACCATATCAAAGTTATACCTCCTGATAACTTTAACAAGGTGCCACAAAGGAAAATGTTGGTTTGTGCTTCATGAGACAAGGAAAGCTTTGTATGCTTAGAACTCATGAACAAATACAAGATACCACAGGCATGCAAGTTGTGTTATGTAAGGTGGAAAAAAGTCCAAAGTATAAAATGCAAAAATGTAAAATTTAAAATGTAAAAAATGTAAAAGTGTAAAATGGAAAGGATGTTCAAAATGAGTCTTGTTAAGTTTATGTGAGGTCTACCACTTAGGGAACATTGTGTCTAATGTCTCCAAGAGAGGACCAATCAAAGAATAAAATATTCACAACTTAGGGGATGCAGTGTGTCACATCAGGCCACCAATAGGAATGTAATATGCTAAGATAGATCACTCTTATGAAGGACATCACACCAAATTTCATCCAAAAAGTGACAAACGCATTGTATGAAATGATAAGGCTACACTAAGAACCAAGAATGCAATATGAATTATGGTAATGTATGCCCCCCACTTTAAAGGAATTTCCACACATCATTTTGTGAGAAATTACTTTAAAGTAGTGAAGGAAGGAAAATGCAAAAAGTAAAAACAAGACATGAGAGCCAACTTAGAAAGCCCTATGCCAAGTCATATGTTTCTGAGTTAGGCTGCTTCATGAAAATGAAAATGAAAAAAAGCAGTTCCCGAAGAGAACACCCAAACACATAAGGGATCTATGGATTTAGTCGCATTATTTCGTTCGCTCAAAATGTTTTTATGAAGAGTTTGAAACTATCATTCCCAAAGCACAAGTGAACTGGAAGAATGACACAAAGAGAGAAAAACAAAAAGAAAAGAAAGTTTGTTCTCTTTAGTCAACATACGTGAGACATTGTGGTCTTAATGTTTTGCATCATCCCCAAAAGGAAAACACATAAAGAAAAGAAATGGAATAAAGGAAAAAGAAAAGGAAAATCTTTTCGGTCAACATGAAGGAGACATTTCGGTCTCAATGCCTTGTGTCATCCCCGAAAGGAAGAAAAAAAAAAAAAGAAAAAGTAAACATGAAAAGGGATCATTTGGGTCAACATGGAAGAGACATAGAGCGTCTCAATGCTTTGCATCATCCCCAAAAGGAAAACGCAAAAAAAAGGCAAAAAAGGAAATGCACGACATATAGAAGAACAAAGAAACAAATAGAATAAGTATACAACGAGAGGGAAAACATCAAATGCACGATATGGGGGAACACAATACACACATACAATAGAAAAAGAAAGAATAAATGTAAAAGGCTAGTAAGGCGAATGCAATTCAACCATCTAACAAGTCATTTTCCTATGTTCAGTGTATTGTGAGGGCGGTTGGCCATCCAAAGGAAGAATCGTAAGTGCCAAACTAGGAGATGTACCAAGCTCCTCACTTGGTTGAGAAGATTTGTCATTTAAGGTCATGGTAGAGGAAAATAAAGAGTTTAGATCATTATGCACTTCTTCATCTATTTTTGTGATCTCCTCATCATCATCATTAAGATTGATTACGATAGGAGGATGAAGGGTTATTTCCAGGGAAGGATGTATCAAAAGTTGTGGTTGTTGAATTTGTTCATTTTGTTGTAAGGGTCAGACTGTATCATTTTGTGGAGGGTCAATAGGGTGGTGATCTATTACTTCGGTCAAAGGTGGAGGTTGGTTTTCTTGATTTTCTTCCATGCGAAACTAATGAGCAAGGAGATAATGACGACACCTACTAGCACCATGGTTGTGTTTAATTTTATTTTGAATTTTTTGAGGTGTAAGAGCAGATTGATCCATCATAGGTTCCTTTTCTTCTAAAGTGGGAGGAACAAAAGAAACTAAAGAAGATGGGTCAACCACTTTCTCTTTAGCTTTATACACATGTTTTATGCGAGGAGGTATGACAAGATTGGTTTCATTTTCTCTTGGTTGTTTAAATGATGTCAGGGAAGTGTCTAAGGGTGGTTGTTCATAAGGTTGTATGGTTTGTTCAATGTCAGAATTAGGTTGAAGCATGGTTTCATCTAGGATAGGAGGAGTGGAAGTGGATGGGGATAGGTTACAAAGAGATAACTCATCTATTTGTTTGGCTTTTAACTTTTGATAAGTTATGAAAAAAAAATTTACGGGGGGTGATGGGTTCCATAGGTGCGGGCCAAAAGGCTTCTAATGAAAAATTACCTTTAGACGATAATGGATTAAATCCACTATGGTGTATGGTAAATATTTAATTTCCATGTGGAAACTTCAAACATTTGTGAACAACTAAGGGGACCGCTTTCATCGAGTGAAGCCAAGGATGACCCAACCATAGACAAAATTGGTTTGATTGTGGAATGATAGAAAATGTTACATCCAAAGTTTTGGGTCCTACTTGTAATGGGAGTACAATCGATCCGATCATAGGGCACACAAAACTAGTATGTGTCTTAATACATGTAGTTGGTTTATGATAGTCATCTTGATACAACTCATGTAATACTAAAACCTCTTTTGTGGTCACATTCTTGCCACAGGCGGGATCTATTAATATTCCATTAGTGGGCTTATCATAGATTCGTCTGGCTATGTAAAGAGGACCATCAAGAAGTTATTTTAGTATATCTTTGGAAGAAAAAGTGATATCAAGAGGTTTGTTGATTGGACCATTATGAGGGATAACATCTATCACACCCATAAGTTCATTCATAGGATTAACTTGAGTAACATTTGGAGTTATATCAGATTGTTCATTATTTGTATCGATGTTCATGACTTGAGAGTTTGAAGGTTCACTAGCCTTGACAAATGAAACATTGTGTTTAGGAATGGGATTGGTAAAGATTGTAAATTATGGTTAGGGGGTGCAATGGACTTATTGCCTTGATCATTAACACCCGCAATGGACAAACGGCCCGAATCAATGAGGTCTTGAACTAAGTGTTTGAGATGCTTACATTGTTCAGTGTCATGGTCATTTTAGCGATGAAAATGGAAATAAGCTTTAGGTTTAAAGGTGGGTGGTAAAGGTTTGGTGGTATCAAGTGGTTTGACGGTAGGCAAGGTGATCATTTGTTGTTGGAGCAATTGGTTCATTGTATTATGGAGTGTATTAGGTAAGGGAGTAAATTGTCTCTTCGGGTCCCCATAGGTATAAGGCACCATTTCTTTAATAGCTACCACTTGACTTGGAATAGGTTGGGTTGGTTGTAGTTGAGGAGGTGGATTGAAATGTAAAAAGCCTCTATTTGGTTTGTGAAAGTTTGGCATGTTTTTTTGATTATTTTTCTCGGACTTCTCAGCTCGGTTAGAAGTGGACTTTGAATCACAACCTGAAACCAAGTTATCATATTCACACAGGGTTGTGCATAAGTGCATGAATGAAGGGAATTTCATCATGGTTAACTTATCCTGAAGGTTTGTGTGCAATTTTTCAATAAAAATCTTCTAGAGATGTGAATAAGGAATTTTGACATCAACTTGAGCATAAAATGACCAATAACATGAAATGAAGTCAATTACTTTTTCATCGGAATTTTGTCTACAACACATTAGATCAACCATTGTCTTTTTAGGAGTTATATGAACTTGGAAGTGACTTATGAAGGCATCCACAAGCTCATTAAATGATCGGATGGAATGATTAGGTAGGTTTGAAACCACCTAATGCAAGATCTTCGTATCCCAGAAATTCTGCAGCCAAGAGTCATATCATCAAGGACAAAATCACTACATAAAGTTGTGGTATGCTACTGACATAGGTTAATAGGGTCTCCTTTACCTCCGTATTTCTCAAATCTAGGCATTTATATCCCTTGTGGCATTTGTGTGCCTAAGATTTCTAAAGATAAGGGGCTACTATGAACATGGTATGTGGGTGGAGTGGTTTGAACTTGGCTAATGGTGGATTTTTTTGTTCCATGGATGAAACAATACAAGGGAGTTGGGGTAATGATGGGATTAAAAGTGGTTTGAGGTGGGAAGAGAAATGGCATGGAGTGTGGGCAATGAGGGAAGTGAAAGGGACACTAAGAGGGGTGAAGGTGGTAGAGGGGACTTGTGATGCCACAATAGAACTAGGAATGCTAGTTGGAATTATGAAAGGAGTCACATGACTAACCTATTGCATAGTTGTTGTAACATGAGGAGTGGTATATGTTGGTATGGATGCTATGGTTGAAGGGGGAGGAATGTGAGGTCCTCCTTGGTTTGGAACTATGTTTGCTGATTGAGAATTAGAAGAAGCATGTTTATTATAAATCTTAAAAAAAAAATTCATAAATTGTAGGCCATCATCACTTTCAATCAAACGATGAAGGTTTCTATGGCTAAGCGGTAGTGTGTGAAATGTCGTTTTCAAGGACAAGTCTGTTAAGTGTGCAAAACTCATGAATATTACAATGACCCTTTCTCATAGGAGGGGAATCGGTTGCATCAACATTCATTGGCTGGAAGCGTGAAAGAATAGAAGTGGTATTGTCCATTCCCCACGTATCATTGTCCATACTAGGAGTAGGAGCTCTTGAGATCCCTAGGTCCAGAACGAAAGTGCTATTGCAGGAAGCCATGAGTCTAGAACTTCGTCTCACTAAAGTACTATCAATGGGGCACCAAAAACTCATACAAGTACCACAAAAGATGGGGTGAATGTAAATGCAATGCAAATAACAGAAATTCTACAAACTGAAACAAAGAACTAACAACAAATAACAAAAATGCAGGAAATTCCCAGAAAATGCCTAAAAATGTAATTTGAAATGTGCAGGTGGACTGATTTTCCTAGGGTGGTGAATGAGTCCTAGTATGAGATTTTTGTGTATTTTTCAAAAAAATTGAAGTGATTTTAATGCTTTTTAGATTGCAATGAAGGATGCAGATGCAATTTTCAGCTTTTTCAATGATATGTAATGCAAAAATGAAATCTAAATGAGTCTTTCACTAATGCAAGCTAAGAAACCCTAGGATGCAAAAACAAGACAATGACCTCATTGAATGTTGATGCAAGTGAAGTATAGGATGCAAGATGCAATTGAAATCAGAAATGTAAAGTGTTCAATATGCAGGTTCACCAAAATGAACCGTAGATTTTTGGCACCCTAGGTCTTTCTAGCACTTCTAGGGTTTTTCACCTAAAAGGAGAAAGTAGGGCCAAAATTCTAGTTATATTCACTCAAATTATGAAATGTATGATGTTATTAAGGCTAAATGAAATGATCTAAGTGTAGTTATATGAACTAATTGATTGATTATGTATGCAAAACCTATGATTTATGCAATGTTGGAAAACACAATGATGTTTGCAAACAATGAACTATGAATGAACAAGTGCAAAATAGAATAGAAAGAGGTTGAATCAAAGTGCACCTAGGCAAAGATTGGAGAATCTAGAATCTTCTAAATTCTCTCTGAAATCATAAAAAATCACTAGTGGGACTCATTCGCCACTGATGGCGAATCAGACCCGCTTCTGATGAAAACTATCAGGAACAAGTTTCTGAGTGTCGGGATCTGGAATCTGACAAAATATAAATTTCCAACCTTAAGGTGGGACTCATTCACCATTGATGGAGAATTAGTCCTCTTCCAAAATTCTAAGAGATCAGGGGACAATTTTGTAGCACCAGATTCAAGATTGTCTGCTTGTCAAGTTACCGAAGTCAAATCTACAGAAAATAGATAGCATGTCTTCTCTAAGCTTGAAATACGATGTAGTTGACTTGAAACACTTTGTTGACTTCTTTTCCACTTTTCAACACCTAAATGCTTATCAAATCTACATACATAAGTCTAAAAACACACATGCAAAAGGGGGAAAATGATTAAGGGTTAGGTTATAGGGATTTTCGTTGGTCAAATCCCACTTTGGTAATCAAACCCTTAATGAAATAATGAAATGAAGGAGAATGATAAAAAAAATAACATGCAAATGCTATCAACTTACCAAACCCTTGTTGAAGAAAATCTGAAGATATGTCAATGGAAACTCCAAAATGCTTGATTATAGGGTGCAAAGTGCTCAAATGCTAGTTGAATGCTTGAATGAGTTAGAAGATTTTAGGAGATGTAAAATGAGGATAAAAACACTTATTTATACACACTTGTGCCTTAGTAAACCTATGATACCTCATCACAGGCTGAAATCAAGTAATTTTGAATAAAAGCCCGAAAGGAAATTAGATTTTTTTTGAATTTGGAGCCAAGAGGGACTCATTCTCCACCCATGGTGAATGGGTCACAACTTGGACTTGAAAGTGGGTGTCGGGAATTAAATCACATTTAATGTTATTTATTGGATTTACATTCAAAAATACACTTAATTATGCCTTTTAAGGGAATAAAGGGGTCAAATAAAGCATAAGAAAGGTGTAAATAGTGAAATTATGCCTAGAAAAGCATGAAATCTTATTACAAGACTTTACAACACTTCAAAATAGGACTTGATAAGTGATGAAAAGGTGATTTTTTAGGTGAATTGTAATGAATAGAGTCTAGAAAAGTGTAGAAATGTTTTACAACACTTCACAACACCTTCACAAGATGTCATAATTTGAATTTTAAGGACTTAAATGTGCATATTCAAGCCATATTACATCAATAAATCAAAACAGAATAGACCAAACATTGTGAAGAAAGGCCTAAAAGACCATGAAAATGACAAGGGGCCATTTTTCTATTGCATAAGATGGTTTTGAGCAACCTCCAAGTGTCCCATTAGATGGTGTACAAAATATTGTTGTTGGAAAAATAAAATTTCTTAGGGAGGAAGTGGAAGAATTGAAGAAGACCAACCATGAAGCCCATAAAGGAGTGAAGAAGTAAATTTGTGGGGGGCTATAGAAAAAATTATTGAACACAGTGTGAAGTTGGTTATAGATAAATTGGAGAATGTAGATCACTTATACAGATCACTTATATAGAAGACCAACCATGAAGCCCATAAAGGAGTGAAGAAGTCACTTATACAGGCCATTGATCAAATAAAAGCACATATGCTTATGTTAGATCCCATGTTCAAAAAATGGCAGCCTATACACCACACCTTGTTCAAACTGTGTAGATTTTTACAAAGGAGTACCGATGCCCCTGCAACGTTGAAACCAACTAAACAAATGGTCAAGATGATTATGGATGAATTTTAGTACATACATGGGGAGGACAAAAAGATTAAGACACAAATAGATTATTTCCATACTCTGAAGCAATGGTTATAATACACCTTATACATCCTTATATTGACTGAATCAAAGCAAAAACCTTGTTAGAAAACTCTAAATCAATCTATTCATCCAACATCCACCAAATTACACTTCATTACAACTTGTTTCCATAAGGAAAAAAGACAAAAAATCATCCCATCTTGCTTCTAACTTTTACCAGACCCCAAAAACAATTCAACCATCATTATTTTGATAGGTTCAAACAAATAACACTCTTCCATAGCATTGTTACATCAGATCCTCAATTACTTGTACACAAAGACCAATTTCCTTTTAGCAGTCCAACATGCTTAAATTGGGTACATCTCTAAAACCACAATGAGTCTCCATAAAAAAAATACATTTTCTAGAACCCATTTGGCCTCATTCAACATACTTAAACAATAGGTACACTTTTTTTGAAAAATATATCAGAAAAATTGACTGTCCTACGGAAATGAGCCCCAATTAGGCCTAAATTACAAAGAAAGTACCTCCAAATTCACTCCAAAGCATCCAATAACCAAAAAAAATCTAAGATAAAGTTTTTAAACCACCAAATCTACCTTATTTCTCAAGGAAATCATTCATTAATGTAGCAAATTATAAAACCCTTGCTAAATGCTTAAATTAGGCTTTATATAATGAGGGTTTGTACAAAGTATGCATTCCAAACCTCCTTAGACCTTGCCACTTCTTCAAACACCTAAGAATAGGTCTGAACAAGAAAAATAAACCATTTACCAACCATCTACAATGCTTCTTCAACATATTCTACCTTGGAGCCATCAATTTCATGAAGAAAAACACAAAAAAAATTGATTT
>VDFB02121459.1:0-18035 GCA_007258455.2 Sequoia sempervirens | reverse complement strand
TAAAAATCCTAAAATTTTAGGGTTTCTGCTTTTTCGACCAGCGTTCAGTATTTTCCAAAACGGACGATCTGGGTCCTCTTAAAACAAAGTTCTCTACAAAACCCAGGTCCCAACTTTTTTTTGAGAAAACTGCTTTTTCAGGAGAAATCAGCCTTCAATTTTCATCCATTTGCACAAAAGGTGTCCGAACATAGTCGAGTTTATTGTTAAAATTCAAGTTTTTCAACATGCAGTACTCTCCCACGGGATTCAAAACCAAGCCAATATTGTATCTTGCAGCCTCAGGTCGGACAATGTTGAGAAGTGCTTTTCCAACACCACCATGGACGGAAAATTTCATCATCTCAACTGAAGAGCGTGAAAAGGTGTGATGTGAGAAAAAGGACAAGTATTGGAAAAGAATTGTACAATACTCTTCCGTTGGAAAATCAAGAGAAGTTGCAGAGCTGCCAAGTTATCAATTAATGAGTCATATTTTGGGGCAGTGATGTTTTTCAAGAATAGAACTCATAAAGCAGCTGAAGAGGTGAAAGATTTTCTAAGTTCGATTGTTGAAGGCAAAGAGATCCTGGAAAAGCGGAATTTTGCTATAGATAGTATCAATACACCTAATAAAGATGCAGTTTCCACCTTTTTAGCGGATGTGGTTGAGATTTAAAGCAAGAGCAAACTTGAAGCTTTCTCCAAGCTTTCTTTCCATTCTTATCTCATGCTTCCTTTTCTATTCCTATCTCAGGCTTATCCATTTCTTGAAAGAGAAAAGAAAACAAGTTGTAATAGTTGGCACTTTCCCTGTTTTATGCTTTCATAGGTTGTTAGATGCTTATCTTGTTTTAGTTTTAGAAATAAAACTTGCATATTGGTAGGTCTTAGTTGTAAAAGCAAGGAGATTTTAGGGTTCCCTACTCCTCTGCTTGTGTATAAATAAGGGCAGCCTTGCCCATTATTTTCTTAACGGTTATTGTAATAGCAAATTGTTGAGCCTACTTTGTTTGCAACAAGTTGTTCAATTTCATATTCACTTAGTGTAAGAGCAAGCTTGTATGCCTCTTTAGATGCAAGTTATTGTTCAATTCTTGTGTCTTGTGTCAATGTATTTTGGTTGATCACTAAGCTGTATGCCTATTTTTCTACAATCCTATCGTCCCAGAAGTGTAATCTTTTGTTCTTGAAATTTGAGAAAATAAAGTCTTGTGCCTATTTTTCCCTGATATAATGTCTCAGATTTCCGTTTTATGTGTTATGCTTATATGATCTATATTTCAGCTTGCATTGAAAGTAAGTAGATGTGCGTTGGAAGAAAGTTTATTTAAGCATTTATGTCAAAGAATTATTCCTTGTTCATTTCTAACTCTCATGCTTTGCATTTACTTGAGTAGTTAGAAACATCATTAGAGTAGGTTTAGTCGTAGTTGAACCTCCAAAAGAGAAAATCTTAGCTACGACACTTGAGTTTTATAACCTTGTGCTCTTAGCTAAACAAAAAGATAGTCAAATTAGTTTTAGTTTACTTTCTTTTAAGCAACATCAGCAAAGAGGGAGCTTCCCATCCTAATTCGAAGAGCAGTTTATCTGTGCATAGTTGTCCGTTTCTAATTCACATACCAGAGGTGCGAATTGAAACGCCAACATCCACTTAGATACAGACCATCTGGTCAAAATCCTTTGATCTGATTAACTGGGGTTCATTCAAAAGTGTTCCCACGTCCAACATTTTACCTATCTCCGCATTCAGTTTAATCGGGGTTCATTCTGAATGGTCTCCTCCACACATGTTGCAGACCAAACCCCAACGGGATTTTGTGAACAAACAAGATGGTAACCCTTTTAGGTCTCTATAGGTGCATGCAAATATGGCTTTGTAGTCTAGAATGATTTTGAAACCCAAAGCCTTCAAGAATGGATTCTCATCATCAACCATGTTGATAAGTAACGGATTCCCTTCCAAAGCACAATTTGACTTTGACAGTCAAATGTCCTTAGCAATTGATCTGTTTGACATTTGCACTAGAAAACTTACATTTCGGCTAAATGTTGACCTTATTGACAACCCAATAATATAGAAATTGCTAAGGGTATTCACTAGTGCAGAGGTAGAGGCATCCATGGACTAAACCTGATTTCAAAGTCTTCCATTTTCCAATGTAGATGATGCAAACAGGGTTTGTAAGCCCAATTAAGGGCTACAAACAAAGAAGCTCTTTAAATAAACTGACTCACAACAGCAGCATGGAAATAACAGTGAAATCGGAGATTAGAGGATGACAGTAACGCAGAGTAACTCCCTTGCTATATTTCTTGCACTGTCGGATTCAACTATTCCCACCTTGATTGTTTTTTAGTTGACTGTTATGATTGTCAATTTCAATTTGCATTTATCAGAGATTTTTACCTTTAATCCTCTTAAACAGATTTTTGATTCTACTCTTCTCTTCCAACTTCAAACACCTTCCATATTTTTCCAGCACTTCACCTTACCACCAATGATGAAATGATTGCTTCTCTTTATAAAGAATTCTTGATGGTGCTCCTCATCCCAGTTATATCATTTACTTTATTTTGATAATGTTTTATTTCTCTTGAATATTGCTTACAAATACTCTGCTTATACAAATATCTATACGAGACCAATACGAGATCTTATGAGCACTTATTAGAGATTAATGCAAGCTCCTTATGAGCACACACACAAAAGATCACCTATGGAATATGATTGAATTTGGCAATGAAAACATGGCATATAATGTTATTTGGAAAACTTTTGAGGAACAAACTCTCAGAGCTTTTAGACCACATTAATAAATTATTCATGAATTTCGATGAAGGTCCATAGTTGCACTTTGTTAAAGGACTATAATCTAGCAAAAAGAATCTGATATTCAAAGATAACATGATCAAATAGCTTGATAAGGATATGTTTCAAGACAAACCTAACCAAAACCCACCAAATGAAGACAACAAATTCACTAAACCTAGTTTGACAATAAATATATTCATAGAAATTTTTCTTTTTATTCAAATTTGCAGTTTGTATCCATGGTATTCTTGACATGATAGTAAGTGTCAGTTGGATTATTATTCTTGTCACATTGCAAAAATGTTAGGAGTGGTCTAGTTTGTTTGCTAACAACGTTTGCAGATTAATCAAGCTTTCAAAGGTTGATAGTATTACAAAAACAGGCACACAAAAAGTTAACCAAAATTACATAAAAATCTATTAAGAAATAAGGAGCAAAAGCATCCTTATATAGGATGACAAATATCTTATCCACAGAGGATAAGGATGACAAATATCTTATCCACAAAGGATAAAGATGACGACTCATAGCAAAAATATCTAAAGTCAACATGACTTTATTAAAGAAGATTACTAAAGTTTATCCTAAAAGCTAATTGATCATTACAATATAAAACATTACTTTAATACCCTCCCTTAATGGTCATTCTACTAACTACACCAAGCTTATCCTAAAATTTTACAAATTTGTTAGGACTCAAGGACCCGGTAAGAATGTCTGCAATCTAGTCCTCAATTGGACAATACTACAACATCATTAATCCATCTTCTACAAGTTGTTTGATGAAATGACAATGGAGCTCCACATCTTTGGTACACTTGTGGAAGTTTGGATTCTTGGCAAGCTTTAGCACCCATTGATTGTCACAAAACAAGGGTGAAGGCCCTACTTGAGACATTTGTATGTCTAAAAGCATCCTCCGAAGCCATACTGGCTCACATGATGCTTTGACGGTTCACCAATACTCTGCTTCTGTCAAGGAAAGAGCTACTGCTTGCTACTTCTTATTGGTCCATGTAACTTCTCCATAAGTTGACTTACTATCATCAACAGAACCTGCCCAATTTGAATCTGTGAACCCAACCAACTTAGGATCTTTGTTTCTGCTATACAGAATGCCAAAGTCAAGTGTCTCTTTCACAAATCTCAGTACCCGCTTCGCTGCAACCCAATGTTCTACCTTTGGGGCTGTCATAAAACGGGAAATGTAACTCACATCATAACTTAAATCAGGTCAAGTGGCTGTAAGATAGATAAGTCTACCCACTCATTGTTTGAAAGTTGACTGATTGATCACTTTTCAGTCGATTTTGGTTTTAAGCTTCAACCCTTTCTCCATAGGTGTAGACAGTATTTTGCAACCCGTCATTCTAAACTTGTCAAGCAAACTCTGAGCATATTTAGACTGAGAAATAAAAATACCACCATCTGTCTACCAAACCTCTACACCTACGCAATAATGTAGGAGGCCTAAGTTTGTCATGTCAAAGGCCTTACACAAATTACATTTGTTTTCTTCAATCAAATGTGTCTCACTACCTGTAATGATGATATCATAGTTTACGGGCTTGGACTCGAGAGTACTTGGCAAGCCCAAAAATTTTGACTCGGCAAAAACTTGGCAACTTAAAAAGTAGTAAAATTTCTTATACAAACACTTTTTTTTTTTGCAAAATTCAATTACAAAATGTATCAAATGAGTTTAAAAACCATGAGGAAGTGTTTTCTATTAAATTTGATTGTTGAATACATATGGATTACAAAATGGCATCATCATACGAAGCCGGATAGTGAAACTGGATACAATAGCTAGCTACTAACTAATACCTATTATGAATTTATGATGATTGTATTTGAAAATCATCATCATAAATTTCATATCTACGAAAATTAGACATTACAAGTTTTTACATCTTCCTCTTTCCCACCCTAGAGAAATATTGGGAGGTAGAGGGTAAGGTCCTCACACTTGATTTTGGCTTCTTGCTTGTCGTAGAAGATTGTGGCAGTGGCTCCACCAAGCTAGTAGGTGGCAGTGGCTCCTCCTCCACCATATCAATGTCATCCAATCGAATATCCCCTACTTTTGTTGCAGGAAAATCCTCCATAGCTTGCCTCTCGAAATCAGAAATCTCATCCTCTATAAACAAGGAGGTTTCATCATCCTGAACGGTCCAATCACTGTAGGGATCAATGTCATCCAAATCAGTGAGTTCGACTAGCTCAGTGAGTTCGTCTAGCTGGTCTTGCACCTTTCTTCTGTGAAGTCGAAGGTTATATTGCACAAAAACAAGATCATTGAAGCGTTGTTGAGTCAACTTATTATGCTTCTTCTTGTGAATGGCATCAAACAAACTCCAGTTGCACTCACAACCAAAAGCACTACAAGGTTGAGACAAAATTTGAAGGGCTAGCCTTTTCAAATTTGGGGTATTTCCACCCCAATCTTCCCACCAAGAACTTACAAAAGATATTCAAACTTTTGTAAATAAACAATATTCTAATAATAATTGTAATTCACAACTTGCAAGATATAAGGCTTCACTTTTTCTTACTTGGTGTTTGGATCTCTCTTCCTCGTATAACTAATTTGGAAGAAAACAATGTCCCCCTAGCTACCTTATAATTTTGTAACTCTAAAATGATGAGGTCTCTCATTGCAGATTCAGGTGTCATCCTCTCAATACATATGGATAGACCCTCCATAACCTCCCCATTAGCATCCACGAAGCCATCAGCGAAGTAGAACTTGGGATTGAGAAAGTATCCTGCTGCTTAAATGGGTTGGTGGAGTTCATTGTTCCACCTTCACTCAATGATCTCCCAAATAGGGGCAAATCTATTCACATTCCCCATGTAATAGTGTTAGATGGCCTCTTTGGCCCTATCCATTGCCTCATAAATATATCCCATTACAATTTTCTCGCCATCCACCAAGTGCAAGACCCTCACCAACGACTTAGTCACCTACAAAGTACAAAATAGAACCAAATTTAAATTACACCTTACAATGAAACAAAATACTTTTAAAATTTAAAATTAAAAAATAAAGGATTCAATTTGAAAATTAATTAGAGTTGAAGTTACCTTGACAATCTCTAATGCTCTAGTTGCAAATTGATCATCAAAGATTATTTTTACAATCTTTTCTCCATCAACCTTCTTTGAGTAAGTTGAGTCTACCCATGGTTGACTCACAAACATCTGCTTCAAGGATGTCAATAAACTAGTAATATTTTGCAATGTTAGAAAATTAGTTGCAAACCTTGTAACACCCAATCACACAAGTTCTTTCCCCTTGGTGTGATCTCTCATCTATTGAAGAACCCATGGGTGATTATATATATATTTTGTTATATCTCTTGCTTCTTCTACAATTGGTTTCACACAGTCAATTTTTCCCATGTCCTCCAAAAGGAGGTCAAGGCAATGAGCTGCACAAGGGGTCCAAAAAAGTGTTGGATGTCTCTCTTAAAGCAATCTACCGGCTGCCACATATGTTGTTGCATTGTTAGTAACAACTTGGGCAAAATTTTCTATACCCACCTCTAAAACAACCTCCTCCAACATCAAGCTCAAATTTTCTACATTCTTTACTATGTTGGAGGCATCAATTGACTTTAGAAAAAACATCACACCATTTGAAGCCACTATAAAATTGATAAGAGTGTGGTTTCTTCCATATGTACATCCATGTGAAAGAATGGAGCATCCATACTTATGCCATTGCTTCTTTTTGACTTCCTAAATTTCTTTTGCATCTACAATAGCATTTTCAAGTAACCTGCCACTTATATCTCTTGGACTAGGGCCCTTGTACCTTTTTCGTGCATCTGTCAGTGCTATCACCAAACACTCCCAATATGGACTCCTTGCCATGTTGAAGGGAAGGATGTTATAAAACCAAAAAATTGCAAAAGCCTTGTCTGCTTCTTTGTGCGCCTCCCTATTCCACCCAATACCTTCCAATGAAGGTTGTGATCCTTGTTCATTTCTAAGCACAAAAAATTGGAATTTGCTTGAAGTGGATAAGGTATGTATATGGACCGCGACTAGAGCCCACAATGCCTTGCATATCTACCTCAAATTCTCCAACCAAATTAGGAGCAATGGCATCTTGTATGGCTGTTTGCGTATTAACTTTTAAGTATATATGTAAAAATTAAAGATTTTAATGAACAGTTTAAATTTGTATATACACAGATTAGGATACGTTGAGCATACATAGTGATACAAATTACACGTTATCACTGTGTATGATCATTGTATCCTAATCTATGTATATACAAACTTAAACTATACAATAAAAAAATATTTAATTTTTACATATATACTTAATAAGTTAATACCATTAAAATCCGTGTATATACAAACTTAAACTATTCATTATGATAATGTTCATTAACCTGTTTACACATTTTTAATATACACAAACATGTCGACTGTGTATAATAATGAGTAATATCAATCAACAGGTTTGTGTATATTGATAATGTGTAACTATAAACAGTAATATCATGAAACTTGAAAGAGAATAAAAATTTTGAACTTACCTATAGCTGCAAATCACGGCAAAAAACCAGTCCAAATCGCATCAAACTAGTAGTGTCTATAAGGATCACTTAACAGGGATTTTATAGGGCACGAAATTGCATCCCAAACGTGTCCAAATCGCGCAAAAAAAGGCACATCAAAATCATGTTTTAGTGTGACAGGTTTTTGCAGAGTATTCGATGAGTCGTTGCAAGGTACTCGGCGATTTTTTTTAGAATAACCGGCGAGTTTTTTGAGAGGCTGAGTCACGAGTTAAAGTGCGAGTTGCTCGCCTAGGCCAGAAACTTTGGAGTACTCGGCAACCCAGCGAGTACTCACCAGGTTTGTAATCCATTGATGATATCATCCACATAAATGACAAGGATGATTTCATTCGTGTTATCTTTGTAATGTCCCCATTTTCGTGAGTATCAGAGTTTGTAAGGATTAGCCCATCATTTGACCCTCATAGGCTAACAATTATAGATAGAGGGTCTCGTGGCAGTTACTCGGTGATTAGAGACATTACACTTCAGCTGGATTTAGGTTTTGGCCTTTGCACAAGTTAACTCAATTTGTACACTTACTGTTATAGTAAGTTACTATTTTAAGGAGGGGTTGAGCTCTATTATGTAGCGGATTAAGCAAATCTCATGTACAAAGAGTATAACCTTTAATTTTCAAATTAACTTAATGAGGTCAAAACATTATAAGGCGGTGTGGAAAAATTAATAATTTAATATTACTTTTCGTCACTATATTTGAAATGAAACTGTACATCGAGGATTCAAGGTATATCATAGCGTGGTTATGACAATGGGCTACAGCATAAAAGCAAGTACACAAGATTTATCATATCAGCTATGTATGCAAATTCGAATGTTGTAATGTACATTAATAAACATCATGATCATAAATGCATCCACAAAATAAACATAACACAAAGGATTTCATGAGTGGAAAACCCCCGTAGGGATGAAAAACCACTCATCAAAAGTGCCTCACTGGCTTATTGGAATGCCTCATCGGCAGAGCCTTACTGACTACAAAATATCATTAGTTACAAGATTCCTAACAGGCAATGGTTGCACTGTCTCATTGACAAGACCATTCATTACATAAATTCTAGATTTCAGTATCACACATATTGCACTTAACAAGAAACATATTGAAGTTCCTTTACAAGTCATATAATTCTACAAACATCATTTTCAAGGTTCACCAATGCATCATCCTCACATATAGAATTAAGATAATGCCTACACTTTCATGATTCACTCACTGTATTTGCAAAAATACAATTTAACACACGTACAATGAAAACATAACCACTCATAGTATCGTGAAAGTAAACCTAAACCTGCTAGAATGTACCATGTTTATGCAATTATAGTCAGAATATTTACCTCTTGTCTCATTGATTCATAGAAAGTTCAACAATAAGAAAAATAAAACTGTAAAAGAATTAAGAAGGTATGGAGAATACATAAGTGAGATTTTATTTATATATATACATTCATATGCAAATAAGTCTCAAGACCAGCTAAGTGGAGTATTCTATGATAGCCCATTTTGCAGAAGAGGAGTGTCATCAATAATCCTAAACTCTAATATGATAAGATAAGGTTCAACATTTATCTATCCATTTACAAAATTTCCAACTGATTCGCAACACACAATATGCATAAGTGAATTTTAATTAATTCATTCTTCTAACCTTTCAAGGGATATAGATAATAAAAAAAATAAACAAATATGAATCTTCTTATTTATTCTTCAAGTATTCCGTAGTCCATTTTCACATTCAATGGTTTAATCAAACAATAACAAATTTAAATGACATTTGTAAGAAATATTTTTAAGCAAAAATGTATACTTTTGAATGGACAAAACTTAGTATTTTAGCATGAACATATATAAGTTCCAAGTTCCCAAATCGATTTTCATAAAAAAAAAACATAGTTCACAAAATGCTTCTCATACTTGAAAGGATACATTCCAATCAGTTTAAAACAGGAGTAGACTGATTTCATAACTACTCTTTTCAAATTCAATTACCAACTCTTGTCCTAATGTATAGGTATGTGCATATAGGTATATTTATATGTATGTATGTATGAGCAAATAACTCACCCTTATAACTGAAGTAATCTCATTTTCGGGTACATTTCATTGCAATGAAATTAATATACAATGCTCATACCTGATGCGTCTGCAGCCATATATACTCTAATATAATTTACAATGCTAAACTTCAATTCAAATAATCATATGCTTGTATACATATATATATATATATATATATATATATATATATATAGACATTCAAGTATATATATATATGCGTATATACATTTACATATTTAGAATATATTCAAAAATAATCAATTAATACAGAACTTCATCAATTTAAAACAAGAAACTTATTATTCCACAATCAGATTTTACTATCTGTTTATCTTTCTATATACCTTTGGCTAGTGAACCACTACATGTTTGTCACATCCCTTACATTGAGACTATGTTTGATATGTATTTCAAATGCAATGTTATTGCAAATAACTGCTTTCATGTGATTATGACTTTGGGAATGAATAGTTGTTCTTTTATCATAACTGTAATGTTAACGAACTTTTTATTTTGCCAGTGAATTTATTGTTCATGAGAAGTTGAATGAGATCATGAAATCAAATTTAAACGCATATTATAAAGCCGTCGAGAACAATCTAACCATAATCTCTGTCAGTGGATGCAGGATTGCCGACGCCACGAGAGAAAGGGAAATATCGTCAAGGAGAGAACGTGGTTAACAATGGATCAATTGTCATCAAACTTTGAGTTGGTGTAAGACAAATGCAAGTTATATCCCTGGCCTTGGTAAAATTATATAAGTATTGATTAATATAGTCAAATTAAATATAAATATAAATACCTATAAAAGAATTTCAAAAGACTATTATATGTTAAAATGATAATAAAAGATAATTGAATATCTAATTAATAATAATACATATATAATCGACAAAAGATTAATGAAAGAGAAGGGTCGACAGATTTCTTGGAAGGCAAAGTTTTCCGCTATCTCCATCATGTCTTAGATTGTAACTAACGGGAGCCAAGAAGTCACAAAGACTCTTGATCTGAGGTTACGGGATTTCATTTACATTATTATTGGAGATTCCACACTTAATCTCGATCAATATATCAATTTCCTCTGTTACCACTCAACCATTTTTTTTGGAAACCATAACTCTGCTATTACTTGGGCACACTCGAGCTTGTCTCTTGGGGGATATTCGCCTTTGTATTCTGCGTGTGAATTTCTCTCATTTTTGGTCGGTCATCGAAATCTCTTGGCCCTCATTCTTCCGGCGTTCTTCCATTCTGAAATATATCTTTGGTCATCGTATTTGTTTTCCATGTCGCGGTAGCTAAACGACTTTATGTCAGAAGCAGTGGGAACTTGGAGGCATAGATTAAATCAATTTCTAGAAGAGGAAATTTAGTCGTCCAATCATTTGTTCGGGTATTCCATAAGAGGCGCACTGGGATATTTCTTCAACCACCGAATTCTTCAAAGGACAGGCATGTATTTGCATCTGCTAAGTGCGAATATATCTTTATCGAAATATCTCCATCTCAAATGAAATTTCCTTGTTTATTATTATAAATCAATGCGACATAGTTTAGGGAAGACTGTCTTTATTAGAATCACTAATTTATTTTCCTGTTAGTTCTAAGGTTCAGAACTGGGCACTTCTTGTTCTCTGCCCTAATAAATTAAGGTTGGTTTTGGGTCATCTCCCTTTACACTAAATCGAGTCTTTATGTGAAGCATGTAAACGAATATTTTTCTTCTAACTTATCACGAAAGGAACTAGAATCACAATTAAAATCCTTTAGAGTAGAATGATATTATATGGAATTTCCTCGACTTTTGATAGCAATTGAAAATAGAGCTTTTACTTAATTCTTATTCTGGGCTTGACTGAAAGAAGACTCTTTTGATGTGAACCTGATCAGTGACTTAGACTTGTTTCCAGGCTTCTCTTCCATTATCTGAGTTGGATTAGTACAATTTTGTTTCTCTTTCCGGGACCATTATTCAGAGATAAAATGTTAAGACCTGAAGAATTTCCTCTCCGAATATGTATCACCATATATAAGTACTCAATGGAAGCAATATATGGATAAAGAAAGCAGTTTTGTCATATGAGAAGTGAAAGATACCGAGCAGAGTCTATTTAAATATATGCTTTTATAATGAGCCTAAACTTAAGCTAAGAGAAATACTTCTACCAGATCTTGTGACGTAGACCAAGAAGTTAAAATGTTGAGATCTGAAAACCTCTATAAATCGAATATGTCTCGCAGTATGTTTGTGCTCAATGAAGTAAAAAGAAAATAACATTCGTAAAAGAAGGAAATTAATGTGAACTAAGTCATTATAATGTTAATCTGATGAAACCTTTTGAAGGTCTAATCTCGTCTTAAGCAAACCAGAAGGTCTTAAAAGGTGTGAATAGACATTGGGCCAGGATGCTCTTAACATGCCTGACATTAATTGTTGTACCATGATTTTAGGAGAAGATTGGGTTCAGGACATTGTAATTCTAAACTTTGAATCCTTTTGTCGAATAAGATTCCTTACTCTTCCCTCATAACATTGGGATTAATAGATTATTATAATTAATACTCAAAAGGAATAAGTTTGGAGATGAGTTCCACTTTTTCTAGAAAGGATAACAGCATAATCCTTAAACAAGATGTGAATTCGAACCAAGTTCTTGTAATGTTAAACCTTAAGGTTAAGACTTAGCAATAACGGAACCAGATACGGTAAGATTAAAACTTGATCTGAGAATTATCATGCCAAGCAAGGGTGAGAGTGCTGACGGCACAGGAGTGCCAGAGACATCGGCACAGGAGTGCCAGTAATAATAAAATCCTTGGCCAAGGTACGATGCTAGAATCTGCATCTGTCAGCTATCAAGTTCCAGATATATCACTGATCAGAGTGGCCTTTCTAGTTGGGAGGAACCCTTAGTAAGGTCGATCAGGAGGTATAGGTCCTTGACACCAGGCTCAGAGACATGATGATAAATTGATCCATGTTGATTACCCTCGTGAAGGGCGGGTTCTTCAGTTGAAGAAACTCGGGAGACCAGTAGGTCTTGGTTGGGCGGTAAAGCCCCTGATGATAATTCTCTTTCCCTCGATAAAGATTTCCCAGTAAGATAGTATGGAGATGATGACAAATGGATTTCTTCCTCTCTCGTAAATCCAGGGTACATGCAATGGTAATTGAATTTCTATTTCATCTATGCCATGAATGCTATTCTTATGTTAATGAACATTGTAAGATTCTCAGATACTTAGTGAGATAGCTACTTGAATTTATTCAGCTGTTATATTGTTTCATAGCTGTAGTAATTATTCATTATCTTCTGGAAGCAAAGAAAAGTAATTATTATTCTTCTGCAAAATTCCTGTTAGATGTTTATAGTTAATAGTTTCTTTTCAGCTGAAAATGAAAGTAAAAGATAGTTGATGAAGTGTATAGTGTAACGACATATGGATTGAATTCTCTTTTAGCTGCAAATGAAGCCCTAGATTTTATAAGTAGGAGAAGGATGCGAATTGGTTAATCGTGCCCTAGTAATTATTCTCTTTTAGAGTGATTATCTTTATTTGAGAAAAACCCTAGTTTGACAGTTATTTAGTTTTAATCTTCAGTGAGTCGGTTGATGGAAGCAGTTAGATGTTACCTTTCAGCTGAAACTGAAAACTTGGAAGTTAGTTGGAAATTTAAAATGAACAGTTGAAACGATTTTGGAAACCCTAGAATGAAAATAAGTTAGTTGTTCTTCGGCTGAAATCGTTAAATGGTTGAATTTTTAAAACTGTAGACCGGTAAGGTTGTGACATATGGTATCAGAGCTACCAGGTTCGACACTGAACCTCGGGGCTCATCATGCAACTCAGAAAATTGAAACCAACACTAGAAACCTTGAAAATCTTAGGCATTGATCTATCACAGGAAGTGATAGCCAACCCTGAAAACAAATCTTGTACTGAGCCTATCACAAGGAGTGATAGCCTTTTTGTAACCATTGGAATTGAAACTGTCAGAGGAAGTGATAATAATTTTTTTTGTAAACAATTTTGCTTGTAACCGTTAAATGCTCTTGGAATAATTTGAGTTATCAAGTAATTATGAAAACATTCTACCTAAGTTAAGGCAAGGTATGCCTAGGGTACTGAGATTGTGATCAAAAACTTAAATAATAGCTTAATTTGAACTTGTGGACCAGAGGATTGGAAAGATCCAGAAGCAATCAACCAAGTACCAGGGCATTTGAGCATCGGAAATCCTTGAAATTATATCAAGATAAGATGAAATCTGGTCTAACTTCTAGATGGTTCAGAAAGAGCCAAGTGGAATTAAAGGATCAAGATGAAAAGAAAAGCAATAGTCAAGGACAACATGTTGTTACATGAAAGATAACCTGAGAAAAGGGGAAGCAGATTAGTGTTATATCTTTTAATTCCTTTGTGGAGTTTAGAAGAATGAGTCAGTAATTGAATGGATGTTTAATTACTTTATGGAAGAGGAGTTACCTCATATTGATAATATTGTAAGATCACAAATTAAGTTGTTTGAGGATATCACTTTTGGTTCTTCATCAGACCGATGAATCAGGAGTTGTAGGATTTGTTTTGTTATGACAGAAAGTTGATGTCACGAGCAGCATGAAATGTAGATACAATATGACAAAATGGTGGACAACTTAAGGTGACAAGTTTGTTATCTACATACATGGAAGGAAAAGTTACTAGAATAATAAATACTTGTTAGAGGAATTATTGACTATATGACAAACAGAGTATTCACTGTGTTCTTTAATGAATTATGTATGAACTTTTTTTTATCAGGTCCCAAAACATATTTACATGACAATCAACAAGAAAGAACTTTGATTTTTATGGTACCTCGGGAAGTATTGGCTTATAT
Organism: Sequoia sempervirens; assembly: GCA_007258455.2. NCBI lineage: Eukaryota > Viridiplantae > Streptophyta > Pinopsida > Cupressales > Cupressaceae > Sequoia > Sequoia sempervirens. The sequence continues at coordinate 3,689 of VDFB02121459.1, read as the reverse complement.
GGTGCGTTATAGTTATCTCATATATTTATTTTGCCAAGAACTTCAAATGATATTGGTTCCTCCTCTTAGCAGTGATTGTGTTTAGGCCAGTGGCAATAAATTCATGGTGCAGATATATTCATACAAATCTTGGATAAGCATCATTAGTAGAACTCCTGGACAGGTTCCTATGATTGGCACTACAAATACATTTCCTTGCGAATAGAGCTAATGAAAACAACAACAACATGATTAAGGTGATGGTGAGAATCAGCTAGATCATCTCTTGAAGACACAAAGTAAAATGATAAGAGTTAATTTTTTTTTCAAAACCCTCATTGACCTCTTGTCACATAGGTTTATTGTTCAAAATTCAGCTCTTGAATGGTACAATGGTGATGGAGCGGTTAAGCAGACAACTTGTGCGAATGTGTAAATTCATAAAAACATTTATGTTTGATACACCAAGTTTATATGTGATTTTGATAAAATTTGCAACTCAGACATGCTTAGTTATTGTTACTTACCTGAGAAGAGATAGAAGATAAGTGTTATGAGTTAATAAGAATGTGAGTGTTGCAGTTCAAAATATGACACAAAGCTTGTTTTTCTACAAGGTTATTACAGATCTTCTTGGCAACACCTGTCAGTGGCATAATGACTCTGATATCTTTAACTATAGCATTTTTGCTAGTGGTAAACTTAGTAATGGCAACAAAAGGACATACAAAGCCATAGGTATATAGCATTCTTAAATTGGTGGAAACTTGATACAAATGATATTCGATTGGTTTCTTAGTTTAGTTAAGCCATCGATGATCATTAAGTAGGTATCTATAACACATATTATGAACAAGAACACGCATACCGTGGATATGAATATAATACATTGGTTCCCTCATATGTTTCACAGCACAGTACTTTGGTCGGATAGTTGTTCAGAGCTCACTCATAGTTGGGAAAGCTTTTCATGCTTATTCTTACACAGGTTGCTAGTGATTACATTATTGTTTTCTAAAGTAGGGACCATTGTAATGTCCCCATTCTTTCATGAGCATCAAAGTCATTGGATTAGCCTATTATGTCGATCCTCGTAGGCTAATGGGTCTGGATAGAGGATCACTTGAACGGGCACTTGGTCGGTTAAAGGCAGTATTGGTATCCGGAGTCGATGACGTGGTGAATTTGCGCGTTTGGCGTGTAATTGGAGCTTAAAATATTGTTCATCACCATTTATTTCACTTACTCAGGCTTGGGGACCATGTGTCTATTTGTTAAAGGGGTCACTTTATATTTTGCTGTTACTATTCATTGATAAAGTGAAAAAAAGAAATAACTTAAGTGAATAGTGTTTTTTTTAATGAATAGTGTTTCAAGTGAAAATTATAAAAGGAGAAGAGAAAGTTCGAACTTCTCATGCATGATGATATTTTGTTGAATGAAACTTGGGAGTTGGAGATTGTGGAAGAGAGAAACTAGGGTTTCTCAATTTCAGCAGTGAGTAAGCCTGGTTTGGGCTTGTAGTTAGGATTTTATGCATCTTGAGAGTGTGAAAGACCACTTTAAAGTGCAGGTCTGAGTTTTTCTTGATTCGTGGGAGCCATATCTTGCTGTTTTCAAGTGTTAGAAGTCATCCATTGCAAGAGAAATCGCTATTAGAGGTTCCATTCACGTTTTTGAGGTCGTGGCTTGTTTTTTGAAGATTGTTGGAGCTGATTTTGACCACCTACAGCCAGCCGCCATCATGTGAGGGTTTCTACATCTTCTAGTAAGAAAAACGCCTTCATATTGTTACTGCTTTCTTTCCTAAAAGGGGCGCCCTCTTATTTAGAAGCTTTTTCATCAAGAAATCGGTAGGGAAAGTTTGTCATTTAATTTGTATGAGCATTTTGGTGGACGCGGGTACTGTAGCAAGCACTGTTCACAGTGCATTTTGGCTGCAAGTTTGTCTTTAGTTGTAAATGGTGTCTCATTCCGAAATGTATGAAAGATATATAATTTTAGCACTCTATTGTAATGAAGGAAGTCTCTTAACTAGTGTATTGAGTTCCTTTGAAATTATCATTCTAAGTTTAGTTTAATTTGAGTTCTTTATATGCATATGGTTGTAAGGAAATTATTGAATCATTGGCATCAAACCACAAAAACACAAAAAAAACAAGAAACAACAGATTACAAACCAAAAATTAGTCCTTTAAACGAAGTGAAATCAAATCAGCAGTGAGCACGGTTCATCATGCTGGTATCGAGCATATCACTAGAGTGGTAGCAGAGTGGATCACCGGCGTGGTCTATCACATCTATTGGTATGGAATACGGAGAAGATGGTATAGAACTAGGGAATACTTGTTCACCGAGATTCATGAGAAAACCAATTGATGTAATTAAGCATAAGTAAGGATGAAAGTTTTGAGGGACTTATTGTTTGATGCATTGGTAACACAGTCTCTAACCTATTGTAAGTTTTTTGGAAGGACTGATAGCAGTGCAGCAACCTACTCTTTTGTTAGTAACTTAGTCAAGTCACGTAGTGCATAAGGAATGTTCCGCTAGATTATGGCACTTCTTGAAAGTTGGTAAAAACCCTTTTTAATATTGGCAAGGAATGTCATTGTTTTATTTAAATTGAAATGGTTTAACTATGGAAATTTGGAGATTATTATTTAAGACCAGTTGGTTAGAATTTGACTAAGTGCCGAGAATAAGTTCATTCTCTTGGTTATTGCTAAAATTAAGTCTATTTATAATTTGATATAAAGCTAAGTATTGTGGGAGATTACCCACGAATAATTTGGATGTTCTCTATGTTTGATGAAATGTACATCTCTATCATGTCTTGGATGGGCCTCTGATGGAATCTATAAGGAAGTAAATTTAAGAAATATACCTTGTATATTTAACTTTACAAAGGAGGAAACCTTGTGTTATGGTATGTGGGTGGACAGGTAGTCCAGTAAGCCCAAGTGATTAGTCTCTCCAAGCCGAGCAGGGTGGTGAGATACTCAGCCAACCAAAGTTGTCGTACTCAGTAGGAGGATATCCTTAGGAGTGCGAAAGAGCTGGTTAAGTGGGCTACACACCAGAGCTCAGATGGCAACTAATGGGGCATCCCTCTTTAATGGCAAGCCGAGTCTTGGAAGACAACTAGATTGGAAATAAAATTTGATCTTTTCTCTCGTAGTTGTTTAATAGTTTATTTTAACAATGCATTAGATAAATGAAATTGGTGTATGATGAAAATCTTTCAGCTAGAAAAGTGAAGGTTGATGTTAACCTTTGGTGAAATTCTCCCGGTCAACCTGTGTGAAAAATAAATGTTTGCTATACTCAGGAAGAGTATTCATCTTTATGGTGTAGTTATAACCACTTTTATAAATTTTGCAATCAAGATGATTCAATAGACAGAAAAGATGTTGAATTCCTGTAAGCTGGGTAAGCTAGAAGGCAGGAATTATCGTTAAACCTGAAATGTTATCCGAGATGGAAAACAAATCAAATTGAACAGAAAAGACTGGTGAAAGCTATTAACAAATAGAAAAGATAAATAAACGCCACCGAGAAGGATTATGAAGAAATCCTTTAAGAATTTCCTTATCTATTGAAGAGCAAATGAGAACATTATATTTATGTTTATGTTTGATTTGAAGACTTTGAATAAACAATCATCGAGGACGATGAATCTTAAGGGGAGGAGTATGTCACATCCCTTA
>VDFB02121458.1:0-10019 GCA_007258455.2 Sequoia sempervirens | reverse complement strand
TGATTTACACTATGGCACTTTGATTACTTTTCTAATGTTATATTTCATGAAGGAATTACCTAGTTTGAAGAATGTGGCATGGAGGAGGGATATTCCTATTATACATCAAATTAGGGACCATATGCATAGTTTTTTCAATACTAAACAATGTGACATAATATTTTTGGTGTAGTAGCACCTACACCTTAGAGATAAAATTAAGGCATGTAGGTGGTTAGGGTATAGTGTAGGTTTTATTTTCATGTTTTCACCATAAATAAGGTCTAATAAGACCACTTGAAATGTAATAAAAGTCTTGGGAGGTCACTTGAAGGGACAAATGTAAAAGTTGTTTATAAGTTGCAAAGTTTGACATTAAAAGTTGTCAACTTGCAAATTTGCAATGTAATAGGTTATTAGTGTTTAAAAAGTTGTTAAGGGAAGTTATGCACATTGGAAGGGTTGGTTGAAGTTGAAAAAAGTATAAGAACATCTTGCAAGCCTGAATGAAGGGTTAATGAATGCATATTTTTAGGAGTATAGGCTTTGTTCAATGCCAAATCTATGATTTTTCTACATTTTTCCAGAGCTTTTGGTTTAGTACAGACTCGTACAAGTGTTGTATGGTCTAAAAAATTTCATGTTTTCAAATTAAATGTTTTTACACATCCTTGTTTTTGTTTTGGAAGACTAATCTCTCATTTTGTAGAAGAAACTCCAAGAACACAGGGTCTTCCCTATTTCACAACTTTAAGGGTTTGAAGGTCACATTATAATGATTCTCACCAATCCACCCATTGTTTCTACATTGTAAGTCAGTGGATTTGTGTTTAATATGGTAGTGTACATGTTTCTATGCTTTGGAAGGTGAGGGTGGTAATTAAGTTGACAATAGAGTGATTCCCTAGGTTGGGTAGTGATGATTTTATCATGAAAATGAGAAACCTAAGTAGTGATTTTGAAAACCAATGAATTTAATGGCCTTGTGAGTGTTCATTATGTTTGTATAGGGGTATTAAGAGGTGTTTGGACCAATGGTTTAATTTGGGAAGCTTTGGAAGTGTGAATTCTAACAAAACCCTTTGGTTTTTACATGTTTAAGGATGGTTTCTTGGGGCAGCAGGCCAAATGCCTTGAAGTTGCAATCTAACCTGAAAATATAAAGTTTTGCATCATTATTCAAGACTGTTATGGGTGTTTTGGTGGATACATAGCACTTAAAAGATACTTTCTTTGTAAAAGTGAGCTAATCCACTAGCCTTTTCTGTGGTAGGTGTATTGGATCTCTGATTTGGTCCAAAGGGGTAGGTATTGGTTCTGATATATGTTATGTAATAGGGAAAAGGGTATCTTAATCCACAATTTTTTTGATAGGTGTTTTGGAAGGTTTTTGAGAAAAGTACCTAAAACTGGGTTTGCACTACTACTAGGTTGTAAGGGTGAAATTGGGAAATCCTACTTCTAATTGATCGGTATGTGCAAGATCATGATGGGTATGTGTAGGGTATGTGGCTAACAACTTTTTTCTGACCCAGAATTGATGAAATGAAAAGGGTTTTGAAAGGATATTTTTAGCTTTTCACGAATATAAATTATGCTTTACTTTGAATTTAATTAATAATTATTATTCATTTTCTATTTTAATTACAACTAAAGTCCTGATTGATAGGCTGATTGAAAAACATCTATATCTTTCAAATGGTATCACATTTTTTGAATCAAAAACATGCATCACATTATATGCTTCACATACTATAGGATTAAAAAAAAGAATTGAATTTCATGAAGTTTTGACCAAGTTAAGGTGGTCACGCATACAATTTTTTTATATTTTAAAAAAGTTGTAATAAAAAATTCATAATTAATTATTTACTTGGAAAAATTTTACAAAAAAGTATGCATCACATCCAAACATGAGTCCTCCACTTATATCTAAAATCTTATAAAAAATATTATCATTTTATTGTGGTTAGGGTGGTCAGACAGACACCCACTTCTTAATTTTTCCCTGAAATTTAATTACTACTGCATTAAAATTTCAAATTCTCACCAAATATATTTTCTTTTTTAAAATAAACCTAGTATAGAAACTACATTCAATTTTCTACATATTCTATTCTTACATATGTTTAAAATAATATAGATAACTTATTCAAATTTTTACGTCAAGTTGTCTAACTTTGATTTGTCTAATTTTTTTGCCACTAAAGGGCCTATTTTTTCCATGATGATCTTGCACATACCCTGATTTAAAACTTTGAAAGTTTTTTTGATTGGTATAATAGATCCATTTAATCTTGTTAGATGCCTCTTGAAGGAAAGTTGACACTTTGAGTGAGTTTGGGCCTCCTAGGTCTACATTAGAGTGGTATTAGAGCAAGGGAGTAGGTCTCTTGTGAGAGAAGGTTGAAGGTTTGTGTGTAAGAAGAAGGTAATTGGAGGAATCAAAATGCCTCCTAAGGGGAATGTTGTTACAAAATTAACAACCATGACAAAGAAATAGAAGCCCTAAAGCAAGAAATTTCTATGATGAAAGCTAAAGGTAGGGTTCTTTTGGATGAAAGTGATACTGAAGAAGAAGAGACTTCCAGTGAAGAGGAAGAGATGATGTTGATGATGTGACAATGGTGAAGCTTTTGAAGGTTGTGAAGAAGGATGGACATGGAAAAATGGATGTGCCTATGTATGGAGGAAAACTTGACAGTGAAGAGCTCTTGGATTGGATAGGGGCTTTGGAGAACTACTTTGAGAGTGAAGAGATTGGTGAAGAGCACAAGGTGAAGGAAAAAAAAAAAACTAAAAGGACATGCTTTGTTGTGATGGAATATTGTGCAAGACGAAATCGAGAGACAAGGAAAGAGAAAGATCACTTCTTGGGAGAGGATGAAGACCAAACTAAAAGGTAAATTACTTCCTTGTGATTATAATGTTTAGTTGCTTAAGAAGTTACAAAATCTCACACAAAAAGATTTAGATATGCAATCATATATTGAAGAATTTTATAGGATAAGTATAAGGACTAAACATGAAGAAGATGAGGAAGAAATGGTTGCTAGATACTTGAATGGCTTGAGGTATAACATTCAAGATGCAATCAAATTGTTGGCACTAAAATCAGTTGAACAATGCTTTCAAATGGAAATGATGGTAGAAGAAAAACTCAAGAAGAGATAAGAGAATGTAGCAAGAGGAAGAGGCATCATTTCTAGGGGTAGAGGCACCACTTCAACATCAAGGTAGACCAACCTGGAAGACCTTGAAAATGTTGATAAGAACAAAGAACAACCACCTGAAGCACGAGGAGGATGGAGAGGTGGAAGGGAAAACTTCAAAAAAAGGAGAGATTTCAATGAGTTTGCAGGTAGGTGTTATAGGTGCAATGAATTTGGACACCCATCCTTCAAGTGTCCTCAAAACTAAAGTCCAACTTCAAGTGGTGATAGAAGGATAAAAAGAAGTACTCAAGTGATCCAAGAAGAAGAATGTGAAAGTTCAAGTAGACCTATAGATCTAGAGGTGGGAGAAGCACTCATGATGAGAAGAACTTTGTTGCAAGAACCTAAGGAGGAAGAAATGAGCCAAAGAAGGAGTCTCTTTAGAACCTTATGCAAATGCAAAGGTAAAGTGTGTCAAGTTGTTATTGATTCAGGTTCTCAAGACAATATGGTGTCTAGGGAGATGGAAAAAAAGTTAAATCTAGAGAAGATACCTCATGTAGCACCTTACAAATTTTCTTGGGTGAATGATAGTCAAACTTTACTGGTGAATGAGCAAGCCTATGTGGATTTCCAAATTGGAGAGTACAAAGATAGGGTCTTGTGTGATATAATGCCAATGGATTGTTTCCATTTTCTATTGGGGAGACTGGATGACAATTTGATAGAAGGTCCATGTATGATGGTTGGGAAAAAACCTATACAATAGGAAGGATGATAAGAGTTTTAGACTAACTCTTTTATATGATAGTGTAAGAGATAAAGGTAAAACCAAGGTTGTGATTTTTGGAAAAAAGGAGCCTTTAAGGCTTGTGCATAGTAAGTACAATGTGTTTGTAGGTTTGGGGTAGGTTAATGGTGATAATATAGTAGGTAAGGAGCACACGAATGATGGAGGGATAGTAAGAAGTCTAGTAGTGAAAAAGGTGGAAGATGGATTCTCATGTAAGTTTGGTAGAGTCAAGGTAAGTGGTGAAAGGTCTGCAAGGCAGCATGGAAAATAGGGTAAGATGTTTGAGGGAAGGTTTGTGAAGCAATATGGAATCATAATTGGGACCATTGTGTGTCTTATAGGTGAGTGCAATGCTACAAAGCAAGTGGGATTTGCAAGTGTAGTGGTTGATAAGCCTAATAGTGCAAGGATGCATGATATTGATAGTGTGAAAGGATCAAGGACAGTGAGAAGAGGGAAATGTGAACAAATGGACACAAATCTGATGACAATGATGGGAGGACAAAGTATGCAAGGAATGGTAGGGAGATACAAGTGTATAAATGAAACAGAGAAGGTGATAGAAGAAAGTATGGTTAATGGTTGTTTGTTTGTAGGTCTAAAGACTAAGATGGCATCAAATTTTAACCCAGGTATAAGGATGGGGTAGACATCAAACCTAAACATGAAGATGAAGACCAATTTCAATGTGAACATGGTTAAAAAGATAGAGCAAACAAAGAAATATCAATGTTTGAACTAGTTAAAGGAGGATGTTGGTTAGATGATGTCTAGAGTAGCAATGAGGCATGGGATGAACCTCTACCCTTGTTACAAGAGTCTTTTCTCTGTGGGGGAGTACGGTGCAGGACCACCTACACCTTCGAGATAACATTGAAGCATGTAGGTGGTTAGGGTATAGTGTAGGTTTGATTTTCAATGTTTTCACCATGATTAAGGTTTAATAAGACCACTTGCAATGTAATAAAAGGCTTGGGAGGTCACTTGAAGGGAAGAATGTAAAATTTGTTTATAAGTTGCAAAGTCTGACATTAAAAGTTGTCAACTTGTAGATTTGCAATGTAATAGGTTATTAGTGTTTAAAAGGTTGTTAACAGAAGTTATGCATGTTGGAGGGGTTGCTTTATGTCGAAAAATATCTAATAACATCTTGCAAGCTTGAATGAAGGGTTAATGAATGCATTTTTTAGGAGTATATGCTTTGTTTAACGCCAAATGTATGATTTTTTTAGATTTTTCTTGAGTTTTTGGTTTGGTACAGACCCGTACAAGTGTAGTATGGTCTAAAAACTTTCATTTTTTCAAAGTAAATGCGTTTACACATCCTTTTTTTTTTTGGAAAACTAATCTATCATTATGTAGAAGAAACTCCAAGAACATAGGATCTACCCTATTTCACAGCCTTAAGGGTTTGAAGGTCACACTATAATGATTCTCACCAATCCACCCACCTTTTTTTCACTATAACTTGGTGGATTGGTGTGTAATATGGTAGTGTAGATGTTTTTATGCTTTGGAAGGTGAGGGTGAAAGTTAAGTTGACAATAGAGTGGTGCCCTAGGTTAGGCAGTGATGATTTTATCATGAAAATGAGAAACCTAAGTAGTGATTTTGAAAACCAATGAAGTTAATGGCCTTTTGAGTGCTCATTATGTTTTTTCAGGGGTATTAAGAGGTGTGTGGATCAGTTCTTTAATTTAGGAAGCTTTGGAAGTGTTAATTCCAACAAAACCCTTAGTTTTTGCATGTTTAAGGAGGGTTTCTTGGGGTAGCAGGCCAAAGGCCTTGAAGTAGAAATAAAACCTAAAAATATAAAGTTTTACATCATTACTCAAGACTTTTTATGTTGTTTGGGTGGATACCTAATGTTTAAAAGGTACTTTCTTTGTAAAAGTGGGCTAGTCCACTAGCCTTTTCTGTGGTAGGTGTATTGGATCTTTGATATGGTCCAAAGGAGTAGATATTGGTTCTGATATATGTTATGTAACAGGGAAAATGGTATCTTAATCCACAATTTTTTTGATAGGTGTTTTGGAAGGTTTTTGAGAAAAGTCCCTAAAACTAAGTTTGCACTACTACTAGGTTATAAGGGTGAAAGTGGGAAATCCTACTTCTGATTGATTCCAAAATTTTAGAGTTGTTTGGATTGGTCTAATAGATCAATTTAATCATGTTACATTCCTCTTGAAGGGAAGTTGGCACTTTGAGTGAGTTTGGGTCTCCTAAGTCTACATCAATTTAGGGGATTCTTTGAAACATTCAAAAATGAAATGTAAATGAGGGATAGGATACCCTCACAAGTTGTAAAGAGATAGAATATTGATATAAATTTTATGGTAGATAAGGACAATTGATACATGGAGGTAATTGAGCAAATAACTTCATGGATATCAAAGATTCCTTGTGAGGTCTCTAGACCTGACAAGATTCCATATGCTGACATCATTCTAAGAAAACCTAGGGATCCAACTATTGAAAGGTCTGGAAAGTATGATGAGATAACCAACAAGATGATCAAGAAAAATATAGAGGAAAAGGTGGATAAGATGAAGAAAAAGTTGGAAAATATGTGTGGAACTCTTGAGGGTCTTGCAGTTTGACCACAAGCTCCTACCATGACTCCACAAACTGCACAAGGAACAATAAGGACAATTAGGTATACCTCTATCACTACTACTCCTAAAACTTCCAAACCTATCGAACTTACTCCTAGCAAAAAGAGGTTTTCTACTTTGATACCAATGCAAACTAATACTATAGACAGGAAGAAACCATGATCTAACTTGTAGTAGGAAAAAAGGGAAAAGATTAATCTTGTGAATGTGGATGATGATGAAGATGTTGCAGAGGAAGTACAATCCTTTTCTAGTGATCTACCAGTGCTTTTTTTGATAGAATTTTTGTAAGAAAATTTTTCCTGGGGTAAGATCAAGTCCCATCCCTTGGGTTTATCTCCTACCAAACATCTCAGTAGGTTACCCAGACTCCTATTCACAACCTCCTTCTACCCATCTATTTGTGGATGATGTGCAAAATTGAACTTCAACTTCATTCTCAACTTCTTCCATAAGGTCCTCCAAAACTATCCCACAAATTTGGAGTCACAATCTAAGACAATACTCTTTGGTAGACCATGTAGCCACACCACCTCTTTTAAGAACAAGTCATTAATGTGGATTGCATCATGGGTCTTCTGACATAGAATGAAATGTGCCATTTTTGAAAGATTTTCAACCACCACAAATATTGAATCATTCCCTCTTTGTGTCCTTGGAAAACCAAGAACAAATTCCATACTTATATCCTCCCATGGCCTCTCTGGTACAAGTAAGAGCTGATACAACCCTATATTCTAGCTCACTCTCTTAGCCATCTGGCATACCCTGCAACTCTGTACAAACTTCGTGATGCCTTGTGACAACTAAGGTTAATAGTAATATTCACTGATAATGGCTATGGTCTTATCTCGACCAAAATGTCCTGCCATTCCTCCACTGTGCTTCTTCTTTATCAAGTTCTCCCTCATGGAACTCCTTGGAATACATAGTTGGCTTCCCTTAAACAACATTTCATCTTGAATCATGAAATCTAGCCACCTTGTCCTATCCACTGTAATAGGCTCCTTGCAAGCTTTCCAAGCCTCTACAAAATCAAGATCTTCTAGATACAACATTTTGAGTTCATTGAACCCAACCACTTCAATCTAAATCTCTTTCATCAATGTCTTCCTCCTCCTTAAGGCATTTGCAATCCTATTCAACCTCCCACTCCTATGATTTAGAACAAAGGTATAGCTTTGCAAAAATTCTAGCCAATTCATATGCCTATGATTTAATTTTCCCTAACTATTCAAATACTTTAATGCTTGATGATTAGTATACAAAAAAATTCCTTTGGCAATATATAATGCCTCCATTTCTTTAGTGCTTGAACTATTGCATAAAACTCCTAATCATATACAAAATACTTTCTCTTAGCATCATTTAACTTTTCACTGAAATAGGCAATGGGCTTACCTTCTTGGCTCAACACTGCTCCAATGTCACAACCACCGGCATCACAATCCACCTGAAACACCTTACTAAAATCTGGGAGGGCTAGAATAGGCTACTCTGTCACCTTCTGTTTCAACAGTTCGAAACTTTTCGCTGCTCCAATTCTCCACTTCAACTCTTTTCTATCCCCTCTCATTGTTTCAGTTAGGGGTGCGTAAATAGTATTGAAGTTTCTAATGAAATTTCTGTAAAAACTAGCCAAACCATGGAAAGATCTCACCTCAATAGTAGTTCTTGGGGTAAGCCATTCTAGAATAGCCTTTACCTTCTCTGGATCCATCTTGAGACCTTCTACCGAGACAAAAAACCCCAAGTACACTAGTTCCTTCTTCACAAAACTACACTTCTTCAAATTAATCAACAATTTCTCCTCTCTTAAATTCTCAAAGGCTCACTGAATATGCATCAAATGCTCTTCCAAAGTTCTACTGAAAATCAAAATATCATCTAAATACACAATAAAAAAAGCTTCCCAGAAACTCTTTTAGTACCTCGTTCATGAGCCGCATGAATGTGCTCGGTGCATGACTAACCACTCGTATAGGACCTCTTTACTCTTGAAGGCTGTCTTCCATTCATCTCCCTCTCAAATTCAAATATAGTGATAACCACTCTTCAAATCAATGTTTGTGAAGTACTGAGCTCCACTCAAATAGTCCATTAGGTCATCCATCCTTGGCAAGGGAAATATGTACTTGATTGTTATCTTGTTTATGGCCTGAGAGTATATACACATCCTCCACTCCCCATCCTTCTTTAGTGCTAGTATTGTAGGTACTACACATGGGCTCAGGCTCTCTCGAATCAAACCCTTTCTCAACAACTCCTGAACTTGTCTATTTAACTCCTCATTTTTTGTCGAAGTCATTCTATGAGCTACCTTATTTAGAAAATTGGCTCTAGGGATCAAGTCAATTTGATGATTGATCTTCCTCACTGGTGGTAAACCCGCAGGTACATTATTAGAAACAATATCCTGAAACTCATCCAACAACCCAGAAACTTCTACTGGTAGCTTCTCAAATGTATCCTCCTTACCCACTCTAGGAATCAATGCATAGCAAACATGCTCATGCTTCATACCTTCTAAAAAATTTCTTCCATCAACATAATAGATTCTAGCACTACTACATACCTTTTCTTCAGCCTCCTTCAGGGGTTTCAACTTGTGAGAAACCCCATCCTTCATCAATGAATAAGTGTTAGCATAGCCATCATGTATAGCTCACCCATCGAACTGCCACGACCTCCCCAAAAACATGTGACATGCATCCATGGGGATGATATCACAAAGTACCTCATCATGGCAGCTCCTGATCTTGAACTTCACTAGGCATTGCTCATCCTCACTTTCTTCTCTCCTTCTATGGTTTAACCCTCTTCTCATCTACTCCTGCAATGCATCAATCTGTCTCTGGAGGGCTCTAAAACCCTCGACTGCTAGTGGATCTCTTCCACCAACATTTCTACTATCTCGACCACCTTTGGCACCACCACGCCTACCAGGCATCACTCTTGGAGGCATCTTTCTTGACCTCGAACCACAACCACTATCCTAGTGTGAACTATCTCACAATCAACAATCTTTCGACATGCTCAAGAAAACCTCGCTCTGATACCACCTGATGTGGGTGCAACCCGAGAATCAAAAAATTAACACACCAAATAGAGTGTGTTATTTTATTATTTTAAAAATGATCTTCTTACATGCAGAGGATCTGATATCCCCAAGTTCTGGAAATATGTAAACTATAGAATTGCAGAGAAACCACTTTTCGCAGTATGCGAACTTATCGCCAAAAGCTACACAAAAATCTAAAAACCTGACCATAAAAGAGCTCACTTTTTAGTTTGGAGCCAAAACAACATTCAAATTTGAGTTTTTGGCAATCTAGCACCGAAAATTACAACTTGAAATTCAAATTTCAAAAGTACATTAAAAAATTAGTATCTTCTAGAAAGTGCACCAACTTCCGAGAGCCATAACTTTTGATCTGAGACTCCATTTTTCAAGCCATTTAAACCATTAGAAAGGTC
>VDFB02121457.1:0-17901 GCA_007258455.2 Sequoia sempervirens | reverse complement strand
GCTTTTGTACTTACTTGTAAGTAGGGTTCATTCCAAGTAGATTAATATGATGATAGGCTATCTCTGGGATGATGGACAATCCATTGAAGGAAACACCTATGTGTAGCTTAAGATAGCCTTAATTCAAATCAACCCTAAGTATTGTATGTGATAGATGACTTAAAGTAGTGTGAATGTTTGAGACTCCACTCTAGATTGTGTAACTACCGAGACTACATTGTCAGTTCATTATGATCCAGTATTACATGCTAGTTCTAGATTGTGAGATTAAAAGGTTCTAGTTATGTAGGACACAACACTATGCTCATTTGGTTGTCATTATTAGTTACTCTACCAATATCTTAATCAAAGGCAAGGACCATCTATTGAATGATAAATGTGTTAGGGACCACATTATGAGTTCATGGTTGGCATAAAAGTGCTTGAGTGATTCTTTTCCTCTATATTAGGTAACAAAAGGACCAAGATTTCAAAGGAAGGATCCTAGACCATCTTACAACTATTTATTTTAAAGCTTATTGAGCTATGTATGTAAATGTATGCTTTCTTGCATTGATGTATTTTATGGAATGAAATGGAATTCATATTGTATTATGTTATATATTGTTTGTAAATTATCAATAAAGAAAATAATTTTTTTTATTCCAATGGCTTGTTACTTAGTTAATTTACTTGAAAGGTGAAAACTTAGAAACTTTTACTTCATTAAGGGTTGCTATGTTACAAGTGCTATCAGAGCTACAAGGTTTAGCTCTGGAACCTATGAGTTTCACATTATTTCCATCCAATGTTATATAATGTTGTGAATTCTTGTGCTAGGATGGTGCATCTCAAATTAATGGCTCGAAAGTTAGTAATTGGAAATGAGCATTACCTCAAGGCCAAGAAGGAAAGGTAAGCCATCATTAGAACAATATAGGGAACCAACTACAACAACTCCATTTGGTTGAGTGACACTAAAACTTTTATTCATACACTCTCTTATATTAGTTATGTGAAGAGGAAGATGAAGATGGAAGATTTGTACAATTACCTACCAATCATCTCACGAATTTTTTTTGAGTCATTACCACTTTCTAGGGATATACCCTTAGAAGGAAGTGTTAGTCTGGCATTCATCTTTAGGGATCCTAGAGTTCTACCACTAACTAAAGTAACAATAATTTCTTTGAGTAACGAGTCCAAGGGATATGTACCATGGACACCACCAAATGAGAAATGGTCTCATGAACAAATGTCTGGGAAAAGGGTAGAATACATTGATACACACCATATTGACATTGCCTATCATAACTATGTATCAGATGGTAAATTTTAAGGTTATTATCCTTCTTGGGATAGGTACAAAAAAATGAGAAATGAATAGAAAAATAGGGAACAACTATCTCAATGTGTAGGTTATACTCCTTTAAGTTATGTGTCAGAGAGTGAATCTGAAGGATAGTCTCCACTTGACTATTGAAACAATCACTCCATATAATTGAAAGGATATTAAAATCCTCATAAAATGAATAAAATTATGTGTTTATCAAAAGAAGCGTGTTCTTATTCTTATGTGGACTTCTTGTGTCCATATGAACATTCTTTTAATGTTTTCCATAAGATAATAGATAACATAGTTTAGTCTAACATGGATAAACATTCAAGTAAAGAAAAATAACATAAGGATGGTGAGGACATGAACTAATCCCAGTGGAAGTCAAGAGGTTGAACAAGGAACCACTAGAGTAGAGACTAGGCTTGAACAAATCTTGGCAAGGTTGGCTAACCTTGAACAAGAAAGAGTTAAGGATAGGGTAGAAAAGGAAGTACCCATTAATGAGCATGAGGGAGAAAACTCTTCCCATGGGCATAATGAAACCCATAATCATGAGAAGGAAAAATCACCTATTCCATCTACGGAAAGGAATAAGAAGCGTGTGGCTTCTGAACTTTCTAGAGACATGAAAAGGATAATCCCACCCAAGTTTGATGGTAGTATTGGGGGTGATGAGGCTGAAGTGTGGCTTGTCCAAATAGAAAAGTATTTTGAAATACAAAATTATGATGAGGCTACTAAAGCCACATGGGGTGCATATCAGTTAGCAATGAAAGCCACTAACTAGTGGATTGACAACAAGCTGGAACTTAATATCAACTCATGGAAGCTGACATGGGGAGAATTTGTGGAGATTTTTCATAATAGATGGTTACCAAAAATATACTATGACCAAAAACTTTTTTATTTCCAAGGTTTGAGACAAGGTAACATAATAGTCAATGAAAAGTGGGAGAAGTTCACCTAAATTTTGTGGTATGTCCCTATATATCACAAGGATGGGCACTTATACATTAGAAAATTCATAATGGGACTTAACACTCAAATTGGAGGGGAAGTGGATATGCATGGTCGAAAAATAATGTATCTTGTATATGAGAAAGCAATTAAGTATGAATAAAAGATTAGGGCTAATTCCACTCCTCAAGAAAGAAAAGAACAAAAGAAGGATGTGGAATTTCATAACAACATAGTTCCAAAGAAGGAGGAATCAGTACAAAAATGTTCAAAGGAAAAAGGGAAAAATATTTTGCAATAATGGAAAGGAGACTAGGAGGGAGTGAAAAAGGAATTATTCTAGCATGGGAAATACCAATCAGGCTAGTGAAAATGTCAACAAGTCTAGAGAAACCATAGGGAAAAGAGGGCCACCTATAGGATGTTTTATATGTAGAGGGGATCACTATGGTAATGAGTGTCCCAATAAAAATTATATATCATGACCATATGGTAATCCATTACCCACTCAATAAGTAATGTTTCAGCATAAGATACATGCAGCAGTGGATGATCATTAGGTAGAGTACCAAGTAACTCTAGTTGAAACACTAGGTATTTCGTTTGGCTTGCCTATTTTTGTTCTCATTGATACTCGTGAAACTGAGAATTTCATTTCACCTAGAATAGCTAAACAATTATCTAAGAAGGTAGGAAACATGGCAATTTCTTGGGATGTAGAGTATGCAAACTAGAAAAGGGAAAAGGTGGGCCAATGTCTATTTGAGGCTAGGATAGAACTGCCTAGTTTTTCTATAGAAGTAAACCTTTATGTCACACCTATATGATCATATTATGTTATCCTAGGTATGAATTGGTTGTCAAAACATAGGGATAAGGTAGATTTCCATGCTAAGACTATAGAATACCTAGATGATTTTGGAAATCAAGTTATATTCTAAGGGATACCTATAGAAGTTAAGATTTGAAAAATTACACAAATGAAACTTATAAGAGCTAAGAAGAAAGGGTGTAAAATATTCGCCATAAAAATTGAATAACTTGGGAAGGATAGTGATGATTCAAAGTTCTTTTATAGGAACTAGAAGATGGTGAAATAGATGAAACTGGAAAATTAGATATGGAGAAGTATCCATTACTGAGGAAATTTTTGGATGTATTTCCAGATGAATTACCAGGGTTTCCTCCAAAAAGAATAGTTGAATTCTCTATAGATATAATTCCAAGGTCAAAACCTATTTCTAAGGTACCCTATAGGATGAAAACCATTGAACTTATGGAACTATTGACACAATTAGATGAATTATTGTCGAAAGGACTGATAAGACCAAGTGTATCGCCTTGGGGAGCACTAGTAAACTTTTTCAAAAAGAGGGATGGTACATTGCATTTTTGCATCAACTATCATATGCTTAACAAAGATATAGTTAAGAACAAGTATTTGTTGCCACACATTGATGACCTTTTTGATCAAATGAGGTGTAACGCCCTCGCCACGAACCCTAGAGGACAATGCACTACCAAATGGAAATGAAACAATTGAATTTTTAAAGTGTGATCTTGCATGATTGTAAATGGCATAACTTACTTACTATCCTATGTCCTCTAAGGCTCACAACTACATTATGTAGTTCCCATTATTTAAATTAACCAAAACCATAAAACTTAATAATAACCAAATTCTAACATCAATTAAGAATCAAGTCTACTCATCACATATAATCAAATGATCCATGAGATACAACCATAATATGATCATAAAGAGATTAATTATTTACATCCATTCGAGTTAACATACACAATATCATTAAATACATAATTCATCACATAATAGAATTACATCAATTCCATCTCTACAATTACATTTTGTACAATAATTCCCCCTCGTTACACATGAGGAGTGCTCAACAACATGATACACGATAAATAATTGAGAGACAATACAAATACAAGTACAAGGATCACAAATTCCAAGAGAAAATGCAATGTAGAAGTATTTGAATCAAGTGAAGTCGCCATGACATGTGCAAGAGAAGGGAACCCAATGTAGAATGAAACACATTCCACCCAACCATGTGGACCCAAAGGTCCACCCCCTGTGCTAGGAGGTAACAAAGGGCCCCACCATTATTGATAGACAAAGGGCTAAGACATCACAAGGCTGACATGAATCACACGAGCAAGTATAACAATAAAAAATGATAGATATTATACATCTAGAGGCACATAAATAACCAAGGTAAAACAAAAAAAAAAGTGATACATGATTGTCATAAGGGAAGTGTCATCACATACTTGGTCATAGGTTATCAAGGTAGATCTTCCTATGCCCCAGCCCCCATCCCGGGTTATCCTGGTAGCCTCTACCGATCTCTGGCCCCTCATGCCAACTTATGTAGAATCAACTTACCTCTCATGGAGATGAGGTACTTGATTTTCTATTCCAGGCCTTCTCAACTCGTCTCAATCCTATACAAGCACCTAAGCTCTGAGTAAGGTATTGACTTATCTGAGTTAATATTATAGCTACCCAACCCCCTAGTTAATTAATAATTTTTTCACTTGATTAGGATACTCCCACCTGGGTTGTCCTAGATGCCACTTTGTGTGTCGACTCCCATTGAGATCCACTCCCCCTTCTACAACAAGACACCCAACTGAAAATAATAGGAAAATCAACATGCCTAAATCATATAACCATATGAACATATATGTGAAGTTGAGGCATGTACCATCCTGCACAAGAATAAACCATAAGGAAAGTAATCAGTGTCGGATTAAACCCACTCAATAAGACATAGAAAAACCACATCACTCCAATCCAAAAATTCAATACAAATATAAGCCCCAACATACTTAGTCCCGACCTCTGGAAGGTTTCCACTATTCATTTCACACATAGGCTTGGACACTGACAATAACTCATAGTCAATATCTTTTACATCATGCAATGACTCACTTCCAAAGGCATAATTATCATATGGAAGAAAAATTTACAAGACAATCATTCCATTTAACTGTAATAAAATATAGGACGAAGTAAATTCTTCGCTCATCAAGTGAATGTAAGAGGCATTGAGACTCACATTAAACCGAGAGAAATAGATCAAACTTCCCCATCTATCTAAATACCCATATACAATTATAAAACACAAGTCTGAGATAACATTGACTAAATCAAATATTCATTCTTAATATGTCATTAATCTTAAAAAGGCATAAATATATTTCAATATTTAAATAAATACAATTCCCAATTATTAGTATTCAAATTTTCCAACAAAGTGAACCAATTTCCATATAAACTATTACTCAATTTAATTGAATATAATTATACCAATTCGGCCATATTTAAGAGATCCCTAGTTATTCATTTGCCTATATATATATAATCCATTCTATCAAATATAACCACAATTTTCATATATATATATATAAATTTACACGTTTATATATATATATATATATATATATAATTCATTCTATCAAATATAACCGGCTTAATTTCAATATATATATATATATATATATATATATATATATATATATATATATATATATAAATATAAATTTGTGCTTAAATATATATATATATATTTAACTACATTAAGTAATTAATTAATTTTCTAACTACTACTTATAAACAGATTATCCGATTATGAACAATAACACATGGTACTGTAAGACACTCACCAATGTACATATATATCTATGTATAACTATATTTATAACCAAATGCCAACTTAAGACATTTTTATCGAATACAATTAATTGAAATACCAAGCCTCAGCTCATACCATGAATTTTATTCTCTTTTCTAATTTATCAAGTACTAACTGACATGACTCCAATCTAAATCCATCAAATAAAGAAAGGGATAAAAACACATGTTATAAAATGTGATACACAAAAAAATTACGCAACCAACATCAAGTAAGATTAACTCAATTAAAGAATATTACTGCTTCATAAGAAATGACTATATTTTATTTTCTAGTGCTACAATTGTGATAGATTCTCAATAGAATTAAGGAGGTTATTTAAATATTTAAACTTCCTATTACGTTCAAGTGCAGCAACTGTGATAGATTGACAATGGAATCAGAGGGATTATTTAACCTCTACAACACTCTATTTTCAAGTACTACAGATGTGACAGGTTGCCAATAGAATCGGCCTACAACCGACTTAGGCTTATGGTTGGGAAAAGATGGGCAATGCTGAGAGTTTAGATAACAAAAGTTCATACTTCCGTATCCTTGAGTCAGCACT
This sequence comes from Sequoia sempervirens, assembly GCA_007258455.2. Taxonomy (NCBI): domain Eukaryota; kingdom Viridiplantae; phylum Streptophyta; class Pinopsida; order Cupressales; family Cupressaceae; genus Sequoia; species Sequoia sempervirens. The sequence goes on along the minus strand of VDFB02121457.1, from coordinate 11,354 downwards.
GAAGGTACAATCAATCAATATAAAGTAGAGTATCGATTCTATCAGATTTAGATAAAAGCAACCTACAGAAATTACACAGCAAGTAGTGCATCTGGTTTAGCTCAATACTTTTAAATTCATGATGAACTTAACACATCCCCCACACACACACAAAGATATATATATGTATCTATACATGTTCTATACCAACCAGGTTCTATACAACTCATGCAAAAGAAAGAAAGTATCGAAATCATTAAGCTATAGTTATCAATTAAAATCAGTAATACACATGCACATATGAACATCGTATCTTGAAGTTATGTTTACTGGATTAAAACCCAGTCAACACAAAGGAAGTGTCAATATCAATTGAATTTGAGATAGAAAACAACAATTCCGGCTTGGATTCACTTCATTAAAGGAATGAATAAGATCACTTCTGGTGCACAATCACTGCCAGTGACAAACACAATAACCAAAGACTATTGGTTAAGCTAAGTGAATTATTTGTTTAAGAATCTTATACATTGCATGGCACATATATGGTTCATTTAGAAATGAACAACGGAAGCACAGTTAAATGGCGTGGCTACAAGATGATAGCTATTGATAATACTAAATCTGGAACCACCGAATAAATGGATAATCATATATATCTAAAACAAATTATCAATAGGGCGACGACCCCCGTTGCAAGCAAGACTGCTTCAATGTAAGGGTTTTGGTATACATAAAGAAGATAAAATCCAGTATGAAGCAAGCGGTTTGAAGGTTTAACACAGGATAACCTCAATGGAAAGAGGGGTTTTCAGAAGTATTATTTCAAATACAGATTTTAATTTAATATCTATAGAATCAACAACACAGAGGCTCAGTCACAAGAAATACAAAACCACCATTTTCTTCCCAATTGACATTCTTTTCTGAACGAAATGAAAACAAGAGGGAAAATAGAAGAACCTGGAATAATTCGCACAATTAAGTTGGTAATTATTGTCGGATGGAAACACAAGTTGCAACTTCCGACTTCTTTCAAATTTCCACTCTGTAATTTAACAACTTCCAACACTTTGAATTTTACTTACACTATAAAACCCCCAAGGCTTCCAAGAACAACTTCAGAGCTTCAACAATTTCAAAAAAAAATAAAAAATACTGCAATGAAACCCCAAAATGGATGTTCACGGCAAGAATTAAAGATTCAGTTTTTCCTCAAAGAAAAAAAAATGCTCCAATTGCCCTTATGTAATTAACTCCACTACCTTTTTCATTTATTATCCTCCACTCCTATCAATATTCTCTCCTAATTTAATTTATTTATCTTCCAATTTAATTTATTTATCTTCTTTTATATTTTCCCCATTACACATAATTTACTCAACTTGTTTTATTTTATAATTTTTTAAATCACCCCTTGCAATACCAAAAACACATTAATAATATATATATTATTTAACTATTTTTTCTTAAACAATAAATCATAATTCATTAAAATTAAATAAATACTTCCACAATATATATTTTAATTTAATTCCTTTGGTTTAATAAAGGCTTTTAATTTGATAACCTTTAATTAATGACATAATTGAACAAAGTATTAATCATGAGCACAACTCAATAACATGCTTTCATGCAATACCATATCAAGATATGAAATGAAAGACAAAACGACATCAAAAAAGACAAACCAAGCCACATACAAAAACACTGTCAGGACGAAGTGTGGAGGGCCATTACATGAGGGGAGTTGTATTCTCTAAAATAGATCTGAGATCTAAATATCACCAATTGAGGGTTAAGAATGAAGATATCTTTAAAACTACGTTTAGAACTAGATATAGACAATATAAGTTCACTATTTTACCCTTCAGTTTAATAAATGCACCTATAGTATTTATGAACCTAATGAATAGTGTATTTAGGGACTACCTTGAAAAATTTGTACTAGTATTTCTAGATGATATATTGATTTATTCTAGAAATAAGGAAGCACATTGCAAGCATTTAGAAATGGTCCTACAAAGTCTAAGAGAACATAGGTTGTATGGTAAACTATCTATGTGAATATTCTTCCAAAAGAGGGCACACTATTTTTTGAAAACGAAGGTGAAATTGTAGCTTACAACTTGTAAACCTATGAGACTGTAGATTTAAGTAAGTGTTCTTTGTCACAATTATTTTTGTATGATTAATTTATTTAGATCAATTTTACCAATTGTAGAAAGAGATGGAAGATTGTAGAATAATGAGACAATAAGATATAAGTGACACAACATATACATGGAGAAACCCTTTCACGAAAAAACTCCACTAGAATCAATAGTGCTTTTATTATTTAACCTTAGAACAAGATTACAATAATATTGTATCAATCCTTGATTGATATGGTTCATTGCCTTCAACAATCCTTCTTCACAACTCGCAATAAACTCTCATACACTTTCTATAGCACAAGCTATGCATGCATTCCATGTGACCAAGCATGAATCCACACATCCCATGCCATGCTTCAAACCCTCACACATGTACAAGCTCAACCTTTTAACCTGCTATAAACTTTGATGCACTTGTTGCAATTAATAAACAATAATTGTACATATTAACTCATAAGAGTTGATCAAAACAAGAGCACAAAGCTCCTCACAAATAACTATTCCTAGATTGTGCAAGTAGAGCTCCACACAATAACATGAATTCAAAACCAAAGTCTCATCAATTTAGGCACCCCAAACTAAACACTTAATTGATAGTTGGTCAAGAAAATATCTTGTAAGCATCACCTCAAAGTTAAGCATTCCCAAGAATGGGCTCCACTTAACTCAATCTCTTGTAAATATATTCTCATGCAAAGGTGTTAACTCAAAGATGCCAACTTGGGCACCCAAGGTGGGTCTTGCTCAATCTTAGTTAATCGAACATATCTCTCCCAATTCATACAAATATTATGCATGATTGATCATCCCTCACTTAATCAATGTATCCACCTATTATTTGTCATGAAATTGAAGTTATTAGCTCATGTGCAACTCAAGTCAACTAGCAAAGTCAACTAGCATTCAACTAAAACTAACTACATGCAATCAAGATAACTTAAATCATATAATCAATTGAAATTGAACTTAACTAAACTTAACTAAATCCACAATCGAATCGACTTATATGAACCTAACTCCACTCATGTAAATATTGATCCCAACTTAGGATCTAAACATGCATTACCAAAGTGTTATCAATCCTCTAAATAGTTAACTTGCTAAGTTATTCCCATCTTTCCATGGGTTCCATGTGCTCCTATTTTATAGGAGCTCTTCATGGCATCCCCACATGTTCATCTCATTTAGGGAATAATTAAAATGACACTCATTTGTTAATTCCCATTTGAATTTAATCTCTTCTAATCCCATTGTTGGTGGAACACTTTCAAGGACTTAGAGATACATGAAAATATGTTTAGATTGCAATTAAATGGCATCCTATTCCCAACATTCTCCCACTTGACATTATACATTGCAATTATTCTAAACTAGGAATCATTATTATAAATCGAGTACAGGACTCAAGGCCAATGGCCTTCCTACACCAAGAGAACTTATCTACAACATTGATCAAAGTGTCAAATTTCTCAATCAATACCTTTCCCAAGTCTCTGTAACCAAACTATCATAGGTAGAACTTCATGCTATCAACATAACAACCCAAATCTGCAAACAAGTCCCTATATATCCACCATCCTACAAAATAAGACTCTAAGGTAACAACACACATAGAAATGTGATAAAAAAAACCTTTGAAGTAACTCATTGTAGTAAAGTGTAACTAGTCCAAGAGAGGTTCCCCTCTCATATAGAACATATATACCTTCTAGAACTCCCACTGCATAGGTGATTTCAAAACTAAAAACAAGATCATAACATTAACAAGTCCTCCTATAGCACTTCACATAGAGGATGTGGCTAACTCCTCTATGATAATGTCAAAGAAGCATATAATGAAATGCTAAATACATCTCTCATAACATAAGAACCTTCAAGAAGAAGACAATATTCCAACAAAGAGAACCTACAAATCAAACCATGTTCTTATACCACACTAACATGTGCCAAATTGTGTAAAGTAAGATCTCCTTCAACACTCCCATGGCAGTAAATTGAAAGGATATCAACATCTAACCATTCAACTTATAATTAAACATGAAGAACTTAGATGTAAACCTCTCACGTAAAGTAGATAAAACATAGCCAAACATTCCCACAACAAAAGGGAATAATATGCCTAAAGCCACTAACTATCTCTCTTTTACCTTCCTACCCAACTCTTAGAACTAACTCAAGTTCAATATTGCAAGGGGAACAATGGAAATACATAAAATCATGCATGATCTACTTCTCAATAATCCTCAAACTCAATTTTCAAGACTAATTCATAAGAGAAGACAAGATACACATAAATAATGCATCTAATAATCAGGTGGTAAAATGATCTTAGGATCATTTATCTCATTTAGTAGACCAAGAGTGGATACAAGATTGTCTTGTGCATACAACACCAATAAATATAGACTTTCAATAAAGACAACCTTCTCATCAAGTCTATGATTGAGTCACATCCATTTCTAGGTGTAGGATCCTTGATTCTACTATTGAAAACTCTTATAACAAGTAACCATTCCAACACATATCTCTTAAAATAAGAAATATCCATCCTATCCCAAGTCTCTTTAGTATCCATGGGAACCCACCAATCAATCCAAGCCAACATCAAATGCAACCTGCATAATCATGAAGCTCCAAGCAAATGATTAATACTCAAAAAAAAAAAAACTACATCCTCTCCAAAGGAAGAAAAATAACACCTTTACCAAAGAATCTAATGGTCCTCCATGAAACAAGATGTTAAAACCTCTTCAAATTACAAGAAGATAACCATATCCTACCAAAACTCCCACTAAACTATGATACTGAGCTATAGATGGAAACAAGATAAAAATAAAACCATCACTATCAAAAGATCTCACTGAAACATGTAACCAAGCTATCCCTAACACCATGATAACCATCTCCTAAATGAAGATCATCCATGGCCTCGACACAATCAAATAATTTTCTATTAAAGACATAGCTCCCAAAAGGTCGAGAAAAACCATAATCTCTAAACCAAGAAGATAAAACACACTTCTTTTACATATTTCCAATAACACAATAGTAAAAGCTCCCACTATAGCCAAAAAACCTTCAAAATTTTAAGAGAAAGGCACCCCAAACTCTAACCAACCATCAGCTCTTATACCAAATGTTGAAAACAAAGGTGAAATTATAGCTTAAAATTTGTAAACCTATGAGAATGTAGTAGATTTAATTAAGTGGTTCTCTCGGCCACAATTCTTTGTGTATGATTAATCTATTTAGATCAATTTTACCAATTATAGAAAGAGAAAAAATATTGTAGAAGAATGAGACAAGAAGATAGAAGTGACACAACATATACGTGGAGAAACCATTTTGGGAAAAAAACTCCACCAGAATCAATAGTGCTTGCATTATTTAACCTTAGAACAATATTACAATAATACTATATCAATCCTTCTTCAAAGCCTAGAATAAACTCTCATACACTTTCTATAGCACAAGCTATGCATGCATTCCATGTGACCAAGCATGAATCCACACATCCCATGCAATGCTTCAAACCCTCACACATGTGCAAGCTCAACCTGCTAACTCACAATGGGTGAACTCTAATGCACTTGTTGCAAGTAATAGAAAATAATTGTACATAATTTAAATCTCATAAGAGTTATCAAATACAAGAGCATAAAGCTCCTCACAAAAATCCACGCCTAGATTGTGCAAGTAGAGTTCCACATTGTAACATGAAGTCAAAACCAAATTCTCCTCAATTTAGGTGCCCCACATTGAACACTTAACTGATCGTTGGTCAAGAAAATATCTTGCAAGAATCTCCTCAAAGTTGGCACCCAAGAATGGGCCCACTTAACTAAGCCTTGTAAATATCTTATCATTCAAAAGGTGTTAACTCAAAAATGCCAACTTGGGCGCCCAAGGTGGGTCCAATTCAATCTTAGTTAACTGAAACATATCTCTCCACCAATTCATGCAAACATTATGCATGATTGATTTCACCTCTACTTAAAATGAATGTATCCACCTATTATATGTCAAATTAAAGTCATTAGTCATGCAACTCAAGTCAACTAAAGTCAACTAGCATTCAACTCAAAACAACTACATGCAACTGAAGATAAGTAAACCATAACTAAACTAAACTAAACTAAACTAAACTAAATTGAACTGAACTGATACTGAACTGATATTGAACTGATAGTGCCACTCCACTCATGTAAATAACAATCCCTAATTTTTAGGATCTAAACATGCATTACTTAAGTGTTATCAATCCTCCAAATAGTTCACTTAAGAAAGGTGGGTTTCCACTCTTCCATGTGGGTGAACCCCATGTGCTCCATTTGTAGGAGCTCTTTCTCTTGGGAATCCTACATGTTCATATCATTTAGAATAATTAGAAATTTAAATTTCATATGTCTATTTCATTCAAATTTAATCTCTTTCTAATCCTAGAGTTGGGGAACACTCTAAGGATCTCTTAGGAGATACATGAAATATGTTTAGGATTGAAATTAAATGGCATCATATTCCCAACATCATTTAGGTCGTGTGATCTTGGTAGATGGAATTGTTGTATATCTAGCTAAGATCAATGCATTACTTGAGTGGCCTGTACCTAAGAATGGGTCAGAGGTAAGAAGTTTCATGGGTTTAGCAGGTTATTATCAGAAGTTTGTTGCAAACTTCTCTAAAATAGCTTTACCAATTACTTATTTTCAAAAGAAAGGAAAGAGATTTGAATGGACTAACAAGTGTCAAGAGGCTTTTGACGTACTGAAAGAGAAATTAACCACCAAACAGATCTTAAAAGTACAATATCTTGAAGGTAACTAAATACGATTATTACAAATGCATGCAGAGAAGGGTTAGGAGGTGTATTAATGCAAGATGGGAAAGTAATTGATTATGAATCTAGGAAGCTAAAACCTAAGTATCAAATGAATTATGCATCACATGATTTAGAACTATTAGTTTTGTTTCACACATTGTAAATGTGGAGGCACTATTTGATAAGAAAACCCTTTGAGATGAAAACTGACCATAATGGTTTAAAGTACCTTTTTACTCAACCTAATATGAATGCTAGATAGAGAAGATGGTTAGAGTTAATAGCTGACTATGATTTTAATATCAATTATATTAAGGAGAAATAAAATCATGTTGTCGATGCATTAAGTTGAAGATGTCACATTGCTTCTATAGCAACAATTCAAACCAATTTTAGGGGGAAAGTAATCCAAAAGTGCAAGGAAGATGAGGATTGCTTGCAAGTTAAGCAAGCACTCACTGATAATCCACAAGATTCTAGGTATGAAGGTTTTCAATTTGAACCTAATGGATTAATTAGATATAAGGGTAGAATGTATGCACCTAACATAAAAGAATTAGGAAATCTAGTATTAAAGGAAATACGTGAAGCACCGTACTCTGGACATCCTAGAGTGAAAAAAATGATGGCTAATGTAAAACCATTATACTTCTATAAGGGAATGAAAGGAGATGCCACTAGTTTTGTGGCTAGATGTCTTGAGTGTCAAAGGGTGAAATTTGGGCATCATCATCCTACAAGCTTGTTATACTCACATGATATACCATAAAGGAAGTGGAAAGTCATAAATATGGACTATTTGCAAGGATTGCCTATGTTAAGGAATAAGCACATTACCATTCTTGTGGTTGTTGATAAGATTACCAAAGTAGAACATTTTATACTCGGGAACCTAACTGATGGAGCACCTGTCATAGCAAGAAAATTTGTGCAAAAAGTGTTTAGATTGCATGGGATTCCTGAAAAGATTATTTCAGATAGGGATGTATGAGTCATTTCTAGGTTTTGGAAAACCTTGTTCTCCGCACTTGGGACCCAATTGACTATTAGCTCAACATATCATCCAGAAATGGATGGAAAAACAAAAAAGGGTAAATAAAATATTGGAAGACCTACTTAGGATGTATTGCATGGATCAATAGTACAAGTGGGAAGATTACTTACCCTTAGTTGAATTTTCTTACAATAACTCTTATCATTCTATGATAAAGATGACTCCTTCCAAAGCTTTGTATGGCTGAAAGTTTTGAAAGGTGCAAGACAACTAAGAGGGGGGGGTGAATCAATTGTCACAAACAAAAAACTCAAATCTTCAAACACTTATCAATTTCTTATCCACTTAATTATGTTATTAAGTATGAACATGAAATTCAAATAATAGAAAGCAATATCAACACAGGAAACACCATATTTACATGGAAAACCCAATGAGGGAAAAAATCATGGTGAGGATTAACTCACAATATAAAGTATTAGAAAAACTGAATACAAGAGGCTCACTATCCAAATACAAAGGCTCACTTCCTACATAATGGACTCACTGTCCGATAGGGATGCTCACTACCTACAGATACAAAAGATAACAAAAATATCCACCACACTAGATTACACACATTCACAGCCTTGATCAAAAGAATTGTAGACACTGTCAACTCACTCCTTTTAGGAATCTAACACATTAAAGTATTGTTGCCTCAATTCACTTTCACACAACTCTTCTTTTCAAACTTCCGCATACTTGATTGATTCCATTTGCAACATTCCCAACTTGTATTTATACCTTCTTTAGCCTTAGAAACTTTCTCCAAGGTCAGCTACATACGCTTCATTTCATAAATTCAAATTAGGTTGGCAACTCAACATTCCCGTGGTGGAAAGGAATGAGAGTGGACCACACCAATATTTAACTATGACCCAAAACAATGTCTTGGATCAATCATATGCTTCCTCAATTAATTCTTAATCCTTCATATGAAGTGTAAACATTAGGTCGGCCAAACCTAATGAAAACACAAATGAACATTGAAGTACACACTTCCCAATAGGAAGATAACATGTAGATAGTGTAACACACTTCACCATGCACAACAAAACATCTTAGATACCTTTAGATACATCTACATCATGTGCAACAACCTTTCATACATAGAACACCTTCAATTAGTCCATCTAGACTAAACAAACATACACAACTCAAACAAGTCTTCCAGCAGAGCACCACAAAGCATGAACAACTTTTCTAGAACATAGATAACACTCATAAGCCACCTCTGCATCCAAAATATCTTAAAACAAGTCCAACAGAGGACTATGGAGTAAAACATTTAGTCGATAGAAAAATAATTTACTCACACTACCACACACCGGTGAACACAACTTACTTCCAACAAACCAAGAGATACTCACTAATAGATGCCCATAAGAAACACCTAGATTCAATAATAAGAATAGGACAAGATGAATAAATGTGAGCACAAACCGAGAAAATTCTAAACACACACAACTCACTTCTATTTATTAATTTTCTGAAAAGCACTTGGTAACCCACCATATCAAAGATACCAAGAATAATTACAAAGATAAAATGACAACACTAATGAAAACCCCAGAATATCCTATACTATGTTGAAATCAATGAAAACATTAATGACAACACTACCAAACTTACTCTACTTGCAACAATCTCCCTTTGTCATTGATGGCAACAACACATGTTGTGAAAAAATATCAAAGACAACATCCATTTCATTCCCGAACTCTCAATATTGTTGGAAAAGACCTTCTCTTCCTACTTTACTATTTTTCACATGACTCTCTCTCCCCCTTTGACATCAATGGAAAATACCAAAAGGCACTAATCACTCCCCCTTAGGAGTGCACCCATACAACTTATAATGCAACAATGAAAACTTCCTACTCCCCCTGTGGAGTAGACCCATTCGTTAGTCTAGATAAATGAAGAATCTATAGATTCACTAGACTAGTGCACCAACATGTGCACCTAGTTTGAAGAAGGAGGGCCAATGATTCCCAGCTTCTCCCTAAGATAATCAAAAGTATCCTTTGGAAGAGCCTTAGTAAATATATCTACAATATGATCCTTTGTAGAAACATACTCTAGTCTGACTTCATTCCCCAATACTTTTCCCTCAAGAAATGATATCCAATAGATATATGTTTTATTCTTCAATGCATTACCAGATTCTTTGAAATGTTTATAGCTCTTGTATTATCACAAAATATAGGGATAAGATCATCACATATCACTCCTATATCCTTCAATGTTTGCTTCATCCATAAAACTGTGTGCAACAAGATGCTGCAAAATGTACTCTCTAATTCTATAGTGGATAAAGAACCGAATCTTTTTCTTACTTAACCATGAAACCAATCTTCCTCCAATAAAGAATGCACCTCAACTAATACTCTTTCAATCATCCACACAACCAGACCAATATGTATCAGTGAATGCACTCAGGGTAAAGTCGATATCCTTAGGATACCACAAGCTATAATCCAAGGTGCCCTTAAGATATCTAAATATCCTCTTCATAGCTGTAACATGTGCTTCTTTCAATTTTGCTTGAATTTTGGAAACTAAATATATTGCATTCATGATATCTAGTCTAGTAGCAATAAGATACAATAGTCCACCAATCATAGATTTGTACTTTCTCTGATCAACTTTATCAGATTCATCATCTTTACTCAACTTACATCTGATCACCATAGGAGTACTAACTAATTTGGAGTCATCCATTCGAAACTTCTTCAACAACTCTTTGACATACTTTGATTGTGAAATGAATACCCCCTTATCAGTTTGATTCACTTGAAGACCAAGAAATAAATTCAACTCACCGATCATAGACATTTCAATTTTTTTTTATCTCTTTTGCAAACTTCTTACTCATACCTTCATTTCCTCCAAAGATGATATCATCAACATACACTACCACTATCAACATTATGTTTCCTTCCACCTTGAAATAAATATTGTTGTCTATGGAGCCCTTGCTGAATTTTTGATGTGTCAAATATCTATCCAATCTAGCATACCATGCTCTAGGAGCTTTCTTCAATCCATACAATGCCTTTTTCAATTTAAAGACCATATTTGTTTTATATGATAACTAAAATCCCTTTGGTTTTTCCGTGTACACCTCTTCTTCCAATTCTCCATTCAGGAATGTAGACTTGACATCCATTTGATATACCTTAAAATCCTTGTGGGTAGAAAATCTAGGAACATCTAAATAGCTTCTATTCTTGCCTCGAGAAAATGTCTTTTGAAAGTCAATTCCTTCAACTTGTGAATAACCCTTACATACAATTCTTGCTTTGTTTCTTTCAACTTCTCGATTTTCATTCAACTTATTCCTAAACACCAACTTTGAACC